>CCAG010022297.1:0-13594 GCA_001077435.1 Glossina morsitans morsitans
ACTATATTCTGAAGTCAACGAATTCTGCATTCTAACCACTTTTCTTATATTTTTAAAACTACAAGCCCACAAAAGTGTTAGGAAATTATACTCGGTCCTGAACGAATCTTTCATAAGAAATAAACAAAAACGAAAAAAATGAATTTTTGATACTTTACCGATAGGGTGAGTGCGGCCGATTCTTTGTACATGGACCGAAAGATATTGAAAATTTTTAAAAGAACTGTTCCCTGTTAGATTGTACAAACGGCGTGTCTCTCGAATGACTTCATCTGTTTTCAATAGAAATCTGGGAACGTTTATCGCCATCTAGACTATCTATCTAGATCAACTAAACAATTTTTATAGAGCCTCTGGCCCTTTCTCCTGGAAATTGCAGACGTTTTCACAAAATAAATTCGCAGTGGAGGGTATAAATCGTAATAGCTTCCGAAGAAGCAAAGGGGATAATTCGGTCTGTTACTCAATCGAACTTTCTTAAGGCTTTAAGCAAGCCTATATTTTTCAAGCGGAAGTTAATTTCCCAATAATGTATAAAACTTTTAAGACTTTGAATGCGTAGCAGTATAAAAGAAAAAATTCATAAACAACAACTATTTTGAATCATCATTAAAAGGCTAATCAATTGGTTAAATCCGTCTACATATCCTTGCGTTTTTGCATCTAATGAAAACATGACTGCGCTCTTAAGATCTATCCAAAGCAACAAACCTTTTGTTTTCAAATTTTACCACATGCATTCAAAACATTAATTAACCCCTAAATAGTTGACAGTGCTGTCAAATAGTCAACTAAGGGACGAATCCAATTTCTCGACACATTGAAAATTTACTTATTACAAACCGATCAAAGCTAGTAAGCAGGACTATCAATGTGAACAGATTCGATCTTTCTGCTATTCCTCGCTTATCATTTCAGCGTTTTTATGAAAAATTTCGAGTAAAATCTTTAGAATCCCACACTCATACGGACTTGTGGCTATTGAAGTCAAAAGTTTTCCCATGTCTATTGTGAATAAAAAAATTATCGGCATACTCGCATATAAAGTAAAAAAAAACAGAAAGTAAACGTTTAGTAGCTCATTGCAATTTTCTAGAAAAAGTTTGTTGGGTCATCTGTAATCAGCTGTTTTACAAGAGAGCATTTTTTGACGTCAATTATAAATGGAAAATTCAAATGTTTTACAACTTTCTCCACAACAAACAAACAGGCAAAGTGCTACAAGATTGTTTTATAAATTGAAAGAAAGAAAGCGATGGGATAACAGAAAGAAAATGCTTTAAAAATAGAGTATATCGGATATAAGTTAAGACTTCGTTTTCTACGTAATCAAACGACGAAACGTGCTATCTACGTTTCGGAATTTTAGACCGGCTGCTCCTCCATCACCAGTGAATTTCTAAATATTGTAATCGACAATCTATCTTCAAATCATTCATTCTCTTTCCAAGCTACTGGTAATATATGCCTGTAAGGCAGAGGTTTCCCTCCAGCTGCCTTCAGTTAACCACAAAAAAAGGAAGAAAGTAATAAAACGGCATGGGTACGAGCTCAGCCAATAAACGAGGGGCTTTTATAGTTCTTGAAGGATGTGATCACACTGGAAAATCAACACAATCGCGTCTATTGCATGAGTTTCTACAGAAGCGTGGTGTTGCGGTCAAACGGATGGCATTCCCGGAACGTAAATCAAATATTGGTCAAACAATTAATGCATATCTTACTAATAAAAAACAGATATCCGACGAAGCTATTCATCTCTTGTTCACAGCAAATCGTTGGGAATTTCAAAATGAGATGAAAGAATTACTTTTATCTGGAACTTCGTTGATTGTAGATCGCTACTTGTATTCTGGTATTGCCTATAGCACAGCTAAAGGTCTTTCATATGAGTGGTGTTTGGCACCCGAAAAAGGTTTGTTGCGCCCGGATATCGTCTTCTATATGAAAATGAATAGCATCGATGGTTTGTTAGAACGTGGCAATTTCGGCGATGAACGTTATGAAAAGAAAGAATTCCAAGCAAAAGTTTCAAATGTTTTTGAAGACATTTACGCAAAAGAAAGACACTATTGGCACGAAATCAATGCAGAATTAGCTGGCGACGATATACACAAAGTGATTGTAAAACAAACTGAGTGCTTGTTGAAAAATCTGACCGATAAAACTTTAGAATATATGAAATAAATAAATATGTAATTTAAAAACTACTAGAGCAGAAATTTAGGAAAATTTCAATTTCTTTATAATTTTATATTAAAAATTATAATCATATCAAAATTTTTGCCTTCATATAATAACATATCTAATGGTCACAAAAGTAGAAGAATTAAATTTTTGAAAAAATTCCTTAAATCCATTAGTTTTTAATGCTAATATAAAAGTGGGTTTCGATTACATTTCGAACATTTACACAACAATTTTAAAATTTATATAAAGCCATTCAAACTCTCTTAACTCTTAAAAAGTATTTAATTTAGGAGAAACTATAAACTAAGTGGGTACCATACCCTACATATGTTAAAAGCAAAAATTTTAAAATTCTGTTTTGTACTATTAATTCATACATATATATTTTTAGGTTTTTTTTTATATTTTATGGTAATTTTTATACCCATCACCACACAAATGGATCAACAATGCATAAAGAACAACGTACAGTACAAAAAGGTTGGGTCTTATAAGAGCTTCGAAGATTATAAAGATTTTCAGCTCGGGCTGAAAAATACGTACACACAAAACCGCCTCCAGTAGTTAAAAAAACGAATAAAATTTCAATGCATTTTTTATTAATAAAGAACAATTTTCTAATAACGATCGATCGAAATAAGTTAATCAATTGCTACGACCATTTAAGTAAGCGAAAAGAAAATGCAGTCAAGTAGTGAGTTCTAACTAACAAGGCCGTGTGATTGAGATTCCAAGCTCCACAAAATACAAGTCTTTTAATTCCTAAACCCTAAAAATACACTCTAAAGATTGCATCAAATTTATATATATATTCTTCTTCTTGATCAAAGTCAGATTCTAAGTCATGAACGCTATATCAGATTTATCCCTTTCATTGAAACTCATGCAGTGGGCAAGTATTTGGTCCGCCTTAGTTGGTGGCCATACGTTAAATTAGAAAATAAGCATAGTCCGACCACAAGGTAAACATAACTTCATGCATACAAAATTCGATGAAAATCTTTACAATTTTAACCGAAATGTGGTCCCCACTCGTCCAATTGACACGTTCTCAGTTAACAAATTACTCTGCATTGTTGCTAGGTGTTGGTCTAATGTTCGCTTCAAAGCGATAAAAGATTTTTTATATTTTTCTTATAAATTACTTTTTAATTAAATAGATACTTAGCGGAATTCCATACAATCGAGGTGTAACGTATAAATCAAAAGATAAAACAGTATATATATATATATATATATATATATATATATTTGCAATTAATATCTCGCTATATATATAAATACAAACGGACATTGAAAATCTTTTTAATTGAAAAAACATAAAACTTTGTTTTCCTTTCGATCTGTCACTTAAGCTTATTGCTCTAAATTATTTATACCAAGTTTATAAGAAACCTACACCAATTACTTGAAAATATATATACAAATATATTTATTTACACCTTATAAACTTTAAATGAACACAAGATATTTTTTTTAATGAAAATAAAAACTATTCTTTAAAATTTTATTCTCCAGCTTTAAACCAATCTATTTATATATTTCTAAGTATCCGAAATATAGGAGAAAAATGAACAACATTGTTTAAGAAGAAAAAAAGTTTTTTTTTTTTTTTTTTTTTTAAATAAAAAATGCAAAATTGAACAAAAAAACATAAAATAATTTACAAAAGAAAGAAAAAAACAAAAGAAAATGCTGAAATTTTAAACTAATGTAATCAACTAAAAAGAAAAGAAATAAATCTGAATAAAATGAAATCTTGCCAGAAAATTTGAAATAAATATAATAAAAGCAAAACCTTGCAATTCGAATTTGTTTTGATACTCGTGCACAGCTTTCCCGAATCGAGGAGCCTAAAGGGCTAAGAAATGGATTATTAATTAGAATTGTATACAAAACGCAAAACCATAAAAATAGCAATCTCATGCCCAAGTGATCGAGTTTAAATTATCAGTAACAGTCCCAGCTATAACAGTATTTTTTACTCTTTGCATAGAAACCGCGATACGATCGTAGACTTTATCAAGATAAACGATACCATATCTTAAAAGGGAAGGAAAATGTGATAACCAATAGACCCGAGGTGTTGAAAAATATGAATTTTAAGGAAAGATGACAATTCCTGAGCTAAAGTCAACCCATCCGTTCAGTGCGTTGATTCAAGATAAAATGTATTTCTCCACTTTGCCTATAGGGGAAAATTGCGTTTACCCGCGCAAATTAGCAGAGCCTTTTGATAAATAATTGAAGACATATGGTAAGACCAGAAATCTTCAAAATTCTGCCTATAGAGTTTTCTCTACTCTAACTTCATGTTCGATTTTTCAATCCTAAGTTGAAAAATATATTTTCGATAAATAATGAAGCAATCTTAGCATTTCCCTCCAACATAGGAGAAGTAATGAAGAAAATTGCAAGAATCGTCAAGGCAAAGTGCCAAACCCAACATATATGAGTATTTCATTAAGACTTTTATTGCTTTCGTGCGTGTCTGTATAAACCCAATTTAAAAGTTTGCACAGGATTTGAAAAGTAAATCATAAACTATTGGTGGTTTAACTTTTTAGATGTGGACGTCAGATGGTGATAATTTTTGTAGCGCTACTCTGAACAACATCAAAAATCTTACGACCTTTATATTCGTACGGAATACCAAAATTGCTACCAAACCAAAGCAACTTTCTTTAATCACTAGTGACCGATAAGAGGCTTGAATTATTTCTTGGTGTACTCCCCATGACTTTAATCTTCCCTGCACTTATATTTGTTTAACTTATTAAACTTTTATTATCAAATTCCTTACACTTATTTAACTTATTATTAACTTTGTACTTTAAAAAGTCATAAAGGAAAGAAACTGACATAACATGTTTACATCGATTCTAAATTAATAACAGACGATTAAGCTGCTCATGTGTTTCGATCGATAACATGAAGGTTAAGAATTAAACATCGTAAATACTTTGCCTTACAATGCTATCCTTCGGGAAGGTTTGTGAATTTCATGGACATATTCCCGCTTTGTGACCGCTCATAAGTCAGAAAAGAAAAAAGAGTGGGTTTTATTGTTATAATTTTCGAGACTTAGTATCGAATTTGGTATTCTAGTTCAATAATCTCATAAAAAACTAACGAATATCAATTTTTTTTGTAAAACTAAGTTGTTAAGTCACATAAGCCACGAATAGGAAGCCCTCTTACGCTGTTAACGCATTAACTTTGATATCATCGAATGCATTTATATTCACTGTGATCCTCCCGGTACTATAGGAAGTCTATGACACGCTTCTGAATGTTACGAATACAATGATGGAACCAATTTACCGTCCAATGTTAACAAGTTTACGTGTTTCGATTGTTTCCTTGAAATTTAAAATTTATCTTGACAATGGTGACAAATAGTTATTAAGATAAAAAAAGTGACACGAGTACTGATAAGGTATTACCTTCAAGCGATATGTATGCAAATATGCACGTAGGAAGTTAAATTATCTTTTATTTTTGTTGTAATTCAAAAATAATTTATTTTAGAAAAGTTACTTACGCTAAGACTGTTGACTTAATATTTTTCTTTTAACTAATATTTAAGTAGACTCTTTTACCTTCACAACTGATTTGAGTCCAGTTTCGATTTTAATTGTTCAGCTATATATTGCCAATATTTACGTCTGATAATGTCATGTTTCTTGGCCATATCATCACATAATGTATAAACTTTCCTAGCCAAAGTTTGCCTTGCGTTAGGGTCCTCTGCCGTCAGACACTGCTCGCTATATAAATCAATTAAAAATGCCAAAAGATATGGAGACCTAGACCCGCTGTTATAAAGTTCTTCACTGAATTCCAATACTTCGGGATATTCATCTAAAGCGGCTGTTTCGCTCTGACGCAAAACGCCTTTGAGATAATTCCACGCACTTTCATTGTTTTTCACAACACGTATACGATTCACAGCGTACTGCAGCTCACGTTGTATAACTTCTGTGGTAAAACCGAAATGTTTTACAACAAAGAAACGTTGATTCCAGGCAGAATTATTACGTATGTCTTCAGCAATTAAACGATCTACAAAAGCCAATTCATTATCAAAGAGGCTGAGGGAGCAATGCAAAATACAAAAAATCCTTTAAAAATATTTAGTCAGAGTACAACAAACATACTTAAACGTCGTAATAGCCCATTGACGATGTTGCCAAGCGTGATAGTTTTTCGCGTCTACAGACAATGCATTTTCTGTTAGTTGTAATTCCTTTGAGGCATCATTTAACATTTCCACAATAACGCGGCGATGATGCCAAACTTGATAATTTTTAGCATTATCCAAAATAACTTCCTCAATGTAATCAAGTTCTTGATGCAGATCACTACCTAGTTCTCTCAAAATATCCCGACGGTACTGCCATACCGTGTAATTAGCGGGATTCAAGCGTAATGCGTCTGTTGTCAATTCTAAAGCTCTAGGTGACTTCTCTTTGTGAGCTAGTATTGCACGGAAATAATCATACACTTCACGAACTGAAAGTCATTTAGAGCCGTAAGCCTAATAATTCTACTTTAATTTCACACATTTCACATACATTTTGCGCTATAGCTGATAGCCACAACAGGATTTTTGTCATCGTCATCTTGCTGTATTGGTGTCACATCAGCCCATTCATTACGCTCACTGTACGGAATCCATTCGGTTGACCATTCCTCATCGCCGCTATCAGACATCTCGATCTCACTTAACGCTAAAAAGCTACGCGATTGTATTCTGTGATGTACTTTAGTAATAATTAAACCCGATATCTTCGCTTTCAAAGAAAATGCATGAATAGCGCTTTGAACAACAAATTCTGCACGTTCTGCGTTGTTCTCTTGTTATCAACTTTGAACAGGTGACAATAGCTGACAGAGTTGCCATCATTGCATTAATCAAAATATATAAAGATTTTGCCTTTGGTGGGAATTTCGGAAAGCTTCCATGTTTTCATTAAACTAACTCAACTAAATTCAGATCTCAATGAATTAGATTCAAATGTTTTCCACTTTTTCAAACTAGAAATCCACTAAAATCTATTCATCCCACTACGTAAATCTGAATATTCTTCCAATAAAATACAACAGAACAGTTGCATGTCGTGGATGACAGAGCTCTTAAGACAATATTGTTATATCCTACACCACTTTTTGTAGCGCCTATACAAACTAATTTTGTGCGGATGTATACAATACCCAGAATGACTTGAGAGATACTTGCGTTTTATTACATGGATCGGGTCAGAATCATCTTCTTGTCTGATCGTCTAAAGGAGGATATTGTAACTTTATAACCAGGCTGTAAGGTCAGAGTTGTTCCAATGATTGCGCACTATGAATCATTTTTTTAATTGATGTAAACTGTCCGCCTGAGATATTTTGAT
Organism: Glossina morsitans morsitans; assembly: GCA_001077435.1. Lineage (NCBI taxonomy): Eukaryota > Metazoa > Arthropoda > Insecta > Diptera > Glossinidae > Glossina > Glossina morsitans. Next base: position 7,596 of record CCAG010022297.1, read on the forward strand.
AAAATTTAGTGCACTTCGTTAATGCTTGGTTGCTTGGTTTCGGTGCAACCACGAACGCCGTTGAAAATGTTTCAGATCAGAGCACCTTTTCGGCTACTTTCCATATAACGCCTTATTTGAAAAGTCGATATATAAATAACTACAGGGTGCTGTAGGGTTTTTAATAGTGGGTCGCACCCCGCACTAAAGTGTTTTTATTTATTTTTTCTAAGTTAGAAAAACCTTACGTTAAAAAAAGTATCAAAAGAAAATTAATGTTGGGTATAAGAAGAATCGCACGACTACCCCGAAGTTGTATGCCAACTAAATTCCGTTTATATGAAAAACTGCCCCGAAGTTGTATTTAATTAATATTAATATTAATATTATATACATGCTAGCTGTCCAGTGTTATTCAGTATCATCGAAATTATTTGATATAGAATAGGCAGTTCCAAAATTTTCCAGCTTCTTGCCCGCCACCTTTATAAGTATAATACATATCTAATCTAACATTGGTTTTCTTCTCCGCTTGAAATAAATTCATGTATAGTTTTATAAAAAACAAGTACGAATGTTATATTCGGCGGGTGTCCAATCTCGCATACCCACCACTGCGCTTATCGCATTCTACTATCCAAGTTCTTTTATTTGATACCCATATCGCTGGTACTATAAAGAAAAAATTAGTCGCTGTGTTTACCATATTCATTTCATATTCAAAATTAACCTATTTTTAGGCAGATAATGTATCATCATTCTGTCTTGTTTGCCCTATGATGAATAAGCACAAAACCTCAAAAAAGTGAAAAAAAAATAAATGTAATTGCGTGTAACTTTGTGTGCGCATGGCCGATTTTTTCCATTTTTCCACCTAAAGAGTAGAGTGCTTCGTAAAGTAAACGTGGAAAATTTCAGTCCTCCAACTTTAATAATTTCCGAGTAAAGAGCAAAAAGCTAAAAATTTTTGTTTAAAAAAAAGGAGTTGCGTTCAGTTTACCCTCCACTGCAAGCTTCTCCTCCGATGAATTTGGCCTATTTTTAATACCAACCTGCATGCAGAAGCTTCCAATGTTTCTACTAAATTTGAAGTCGATATTTTGTGACCAGGAGAGTGCCAACAGCACACACCACGCCGACACTCAGGGGGACAGACAAGGATAAATCAACTCAGAATTTCACGCTGATCAAAAATATATATACACTTTATAGAATCTGTGAAGCTACCTTTTGGGTGTTGCATACATTATGGAAAAAAACAAAAACTCCCACCTTATAAAAACGAGAGTTATTTACTTTCAGGGTTTCATTATGAAACGTTCTTTTTCTTTTTGTTTTTGTATAAATGAATTATTGAAGACTGAGTCGAGCTTACAATGAATGTTGTTAGTTTTGTAGAGATCGAATTACGAGAGATATTCAATAATTATTTTCGATAATTTTCTAAAAGCTTTATTATAAATTTATTATTTAGCGATATATATTCAGGTGCGGTTCAGGAGGGTTTTCTTTTTCGCGAATGCGATCCTTTTCACACAAGTGGATCTGATGGTGATTAACCGGTTAACTGTGTACAACGACTGGATAGGTCACTATCCGTCCATCCGTCCTTGTGGAATTTTCTCATCAAATTTTATCACAACATTACGGATACGCGACTCTCATCGCTAAAAAGGTCGACACAGTTAGCTGTAAGTAATTTTAAATGGCATTGATTAGTAATTTGATGTAACGGTTTCGAACATTTTTTTAAATCTCAATCGCAAACATATGCTTCATGCTTCACTTTTGAATGAGGATTCATTTAAGATAAACGAAATTTCTTTATTTTCAATGTTTCCTTTTTTTCTCTTTGAATTTCTTATTCTCATAATATTTGGAAAAACTGTTAAAAAACTCTTCCCATTATTTGAAAACTTGAACTCTAAAAGCTTGTAAATAAAATTTATTTCATATTTCGATGTTTTCCGCATGCATGTGTCTCCGCATGCAACGAGTTTGAATGTAGACGCTTTTTTTAGTAATGTCTAATTATCGAAATTGGTCGTTTCTCTTTGAATTTCTTATTCTCATAATATTTGGAAAAACTGTTAAAAAACTCTTCCCATTATTTGAAAACTTGAACTCTAAAAGCATGTAAATAAAATTTATTTCATATTTCGATGTTTTCCGCATGCATGTGTCTCCGCATGCATGTGTCTCCGCATGCAACGCATTTGAATGTAGACGCTTTTTTTAGTAATGTCTAATTATCGAAATTGGTCGGTGGAATAACGAAAAAAATTTCAAACGTAGCGGATATTATCTGAAATAAACCCCAAAACATGCAACCAACCAACGGAATGAATGAATGAATCAATATGAAGCGTTTTGTCGATTTTCATAATCTCTCGATAATAAAACAGTCATCGAGCTCTATTTAGAATAGGTTATCAGAAATTATAATAAGCAAGAGCGTCAGACGACGACGACAACTAACTAAAAAATAAAATGAAACGAACATCTTTCTGTGAAAATAAAAAAAATAAACCTTGTATGCTATACATATATATGATCAATATGAAGCGTTTTGTCGATTTTCATAATCTCTCGATAATAAAACAGTCATCGAGCTCTATTTAGAATAGGTTATCAGAAATTATAATAAGCAAGAGCGTCAGACGACGACGACAACTAACTAAAAAATAAAATGAAACGAACATCTTTCTGTGAAAATAAAAAAAACAAACCTTGTATGCTATACATATATATGTATGTATGTATGTATGTATAATTAGTATCGAATTAATACAATACCTTCACGGCATGCAGAGAGGAGGGATGTTATGCAGAGAAAACTCAAAGTTGTGTGTTCGGGTAAGAAAGAGTAACGGATATAAGTAGAAATCTTTATTTTGCATGTTTGCATGAAAGTATGTGCAAAGTAAATTTTTGTTGACGTTTCCCTATACTTTTGCTCTTTTCTTATGATTAACAAAGTTAGTCAGTCAGTTAGGTGTGTCGTTATTATTATTATCGTTGCTTTGTTTCTTTGGTATTAAGTTAGTTTTCGATTTTGTGGAAAACGACGCCAAATTCCATTGGACATTATCGAAATTGTTGAAATCGCGATTCCATACTTTTAGGCACGTCAGCGAAATTTTTTATTAGGCCAACAGCATTTTCAATAGGTTACACGATTTGGAAGAAATATCCCATGCAATGTAGTTATTATTCCAATTGAAAAAAAAAATTGCGCATTAAAGTGAAAAAGGCAAGAGAGGAGATAGAAGAAAATCACGCACGCATACATATACACACACACATACATTTAGCGTTCGCAATTTTACTTCTGTGTGCGAGCACAATAAATGATTTACATAAAAATTTATTTATTTGCGCGTTTTGCTTGTTTTGTTTTATTTCCCCAACTGGCGTCTCGCATTTCTTTATTTTTTCTCTTTTCCTATATTAGGTACGTAATCACTAAAACTGTCTTGTTTAGCTGCTGTTGGCCCATTACAATCGAATCAGAATTCAAAATGTTTTCTGTCATTCTTCAGGTTTTTTCCTTTTTTTCTGGTTTGAATGAATGAAGCAAACGGAATGAATGACTGACTGGCTAATGGATACAGTGGGTTTGAGCATAAACTCATTTGTGTGAGATTGATTTCAATTCGTGTATATTGATGTTCTGCTGTTTTTTTTTTTTTTTGTTTGCTTCTCATTTGCATTTGCTTTAGACAGCCAGACAGAGTACTTACCATATAATTAAAACAAAAACAAAAAAAAAAACATGGAATATCCATAACAACAACAAACAAACCCTTAAAAAATGTTTGTTATAAATTTTTAAGAATTACATAATCATTTTATGCATTTAATTTACAAATTTAATATTTATTAGCTTACCTCCAGCTAATCCCAAAGTTTTGGAAATGAATAACCGAAAGACACGCATAACGTAATAAACGATAAATAAACGAAGCTACATATAGAATTCTATGGTCGTCAGATTGTAGAGAAAACTTAGTATGTATAAATGTGTTTTAATGATTTGAAAAGCGAAACAAAATTTAGAAAATCTCAAGAGTCAGTCGCGCTTTTTGAAGTAAATGTTGAATTTACTTTAACGACCGGTATTATATCGCAAAGCAAGCAAATAATGCTTTATATTATTCTCTTCCAAAAGACATCGCATTCTAGTAATGATACAATTAATTGGAAGAGAGACATCTTTCGGTATGAAAATGCAAGGTAGCAGATAAAAAGCAAAATAAAGAAATTTCCAAATTTATTTTTGACTTTAAATAATGCGTGCGCCCAGTACTGCTGGTCGAATACCAACGCTATGCCAGACATTAGAACTAAAATAAAAGCGCACCAAAAAAAAAGTAAGGTCTGCTCTCTCAGAAGATTGGGCGGATCAATAAACGAGCCTATAGAATTAAAAAAAAAAAATACGATAAAAAGAAATCCACGAACACCTAAGCTACAGGTCAGGTTCTGTAATATATAACTTCTACTGAGAAAGCACTATTTGCTTGATAATCGATAAATAGCAAAATTGTATAAAGCGAATTTAAATAATTAATGTAATTTTAGCGACTGATAAATTTTAGTGTTGAGATAAGAGAGAAGACAAAAATAATCAATTAACAAGTAAGAAAAGTACATTCGGTCATGACCGAATCTTTTACACCCATCGCTGTTATCCGTTACAAGATTGGGAGAGAAGGAAAGCTATAAATTTGCGTGTTCCATAACATTGGGTGGGCGTGGTTGATTTTTGATATTTTCGTAGAATAATTTCGTGGAAATTTGTATCGTGCATCTCTTACAGTTTATGCGAAACGAGAAACAGACGCGGAAAGTAAAGGTGTTCTCAGTTTTCACTGTATTGGCGCGTGGACATTGTAGGCATGTTTTTTGGTCTGTTTGCGCCATTTTCAAACACTTTCACGAATTCGTAGGGGATATCATCATTTTTGCGAACGGGGTTATGTGCACCACAAATACTATACAGTTGCGAAGACCGATAGATGGACAGACGAATAGACGGACGGACTTGTTTAGGCGCATTCCAAATTTGAAACTGGTCAAGAATTTATACACTTTATGGAGTTTCTTGAAGCTTACTTCTGCATCCTATAAAAGTATTGAAAAAAAAAAAAACAAATTTTGATATACTATACAATTGGGTAGGCGTGGTCCTCGTTCCATGATTCCTGGAAATATAGGAAGCATTTTGAGTGTTACTTTAATAATTATTTGATATCCATTGATAAGGGCAGCTCTACCAAATCCATAAATAAAAAAAGTGACGGGATTTATGCAACGAGCTGCTAAGCACGGAAAACTACGCAAATGCGAATTGGATATGTGAACCCGAGACTTGGAAGCAGTCGAAAGACGTGAAGGAAACTAATAAGCTTATAATGACACGCCGCTATCGATTATAGTTTCAGAATTTGGAAAATGAATTGTCCCATGAAGACTTTGAAGAAATTGTGCTATTCTTAGTAATAAAAATTAAAAAAAAAAAAATTCGCAAAATAAATGAAAGCCAAGTGTGTACGGTTAACACAGGTCGTTGAAGTCGACCAAGGAGAAGACGGCAAACATTTCCTCTACGTTGATTGTAGTTATAGCGAATGCTCAGTCGGCAAAAGGCATAACACTTATCGATTGGACAATGGCCTGTGACTACAATCTCCCTGTTTCCTTCTCTTTCTACGGTGTTATACGAATAGAGGACATATCTTGAGTGATTGGTGAGGTTAAAAAAAAAGAAAAAAAAACTTAAAAAATAAGTCAGGAATGAAGCTACATAGAAATCCTTCTTATATGATCCATAAAACCAGCATTAAGCTTCCTGAGCACTCTGAGATCAACATAATAGAAAATTGTATTCGGATTATACCTCTCATTTAGTTGAATCGACGTTAAGTTAGGAGGCATAGAAACAGGAGACAACACCTGCTCGAGCTATTGCATGTGAATAAATGATGTGTTAATCGAGAGTTGAGGTAACGAAGATC
>CCAG010022298.1:0-75444 GCA_001077435.1 Glossina morsitans morsitans
GTTACCTCAACTCTCGATTAACACATCATTTATTCACATTCAATAGCTCGAGCAGGTGTTGTCTCCTGTTTCTATGCCTCCTAACTTAACGTCGATTCAACTAAATGAGAGGTATAATCCGAATACAATTTTCTATTATGTTGATCTCAGAGTGCTCAGAAAGCTTAATGCTGGTTTTATGGATCATACAAGAAGGATTTCTGTGTAGCTTCATTCCTGACTTATTTTTTAAGTTTTTTTTTCTTTTTTTTTAACCTCACCAATCACTCAAGATATGTCCTCTATTCGTATAACACTGTAGAAAGAGTAGGAAACAGGGGAAGGAAACTACAATCTAGTCACAGGCCATTGTCCAATCGATAAGTGTTATGCCTTTTGCCGACTGAGCATTCGCTATAACTACAACCAACGTAGAGGAAATTTTTGCCGTCTTCTCCTTGGTCGACTTGAACGACCTGTGTTAATCGTACACACTTGGCTTTCATTTATTTTGCGAATTTTTTTTTTTTTAATTTTTATTACTAAGAATAGCACAATTTCTTCAAAGTCTTCATGGGATAATTCATTTTCCAAATTCTGAAACTATAATCGATAGCGGCGTGTCATTATAAGCTTATTAGTTTCCTTCACGTCTTTCGATTGCATCCTATAAAAGTATTGAAAAAAAAAAAACCAAATTTTGATATACTATACAATTGGGTAGGCGTGGTCCTCGTTCCATGATTCCTGGAAATATAGGAAGCATTTTGAGTGTTACTTTAATAATTATTTGATATCCATTGATAAGGGCAGCTCTATCAAATCCATAAATAAAAAAAGTGACGGGATTTATGCAACGAGCTGCTAAGCACGGAAAACTACGCAAATGCGAATTGGATATGTGAACCCGAGACTTGGAAGCAATCGAAAGACGTGAAGGAAACTAATAAGCTTATAATGACACGCCGCTATCGATTATAGTTTCAGAATTTGGAAAATGAATTATCCCATGAAGACTTTGAAGAAATTGTGCTATTCTTAGTAATAAAAATTAAAAAAAAACAAAATTCGCAAAATAAATGAAAGCCAAGTGCGTACGGTTAACACAGGTCGTTCAAGTCGACCAAGGAGAAGACGGCAAAAAATTTCTTCTACGTTGGTTGTAGTTATAGCGAGTGCCCAGTCGGCAAAAGGCATAACACTTATAGATTGGACAATGGCCTGTGACTACAATCTCCCTGTTTCCTTCTCTTTCTACAGTGTTATACGAATAGAGGACATATCTTGAGTGATTGGTGAGGTTAAAAAAATAAAAAAAAACTTAAAAAAATAAGTCAGGAATGAAGCTACACAGAAATCCTTCTTATATGATCCATAAAACCAGCATTACGCTTACTGAGCACTCTGAGATCAACATAATAGAAAATTGTATTCGGATTATACCTCTCATTTAGTTGAATCGACTTTAAGTTAGGAGGCATAGAAACAAGAGACAACACCTGCTCGAGCTATTGAATGTGAATAAATGATGTGTTAATCGAGAGTTGAGGTAACGAAGATCATTGCAAATGCGTTAATGATGTGTTGTGAGCATGCTTTAGGGTTAATTAAGAGGTTATGTAATTATTAATTGCACTAATTATTTCAAATTTTGATTAGAATACCGCACTTTTCAGGTATACGGTCTATGGAACTTTCAAAGCGTCTCTTTACCCCTAAAGTTTGAACATTTTACCTACTTTTAAGGAATCCGACGAATATATTTCCGAAAAATTGCTATCCAAATGTTCCTTAGATATAGTAAATCGATCGGGGCTATTTTTGTATCGGGCTTACAGGCAGTTCTTGTGAACAATTGGGTAGCAGCTCTTCAGAAACATATTCAGATTTCTCTCTTCATTGTGGTCAAGTTTTGACGGACTTTCGTAAAACTTGCTATACAACCTGGAGAAATAACAAAATGGGCGTCTTGTAGAAAAGGAAGAATAGACATAACAATTTCCTGCGTTATATCGATAAAACCCAATACATATAACACTTAATCTACTTTCTTGTGCAGAATTTTTAAGCTTAAAATCAAAGATTCGTCAAATTGATGGATGCGGATGCAAGGGACATGAAGAAGTCATTATACTTTCATATATGCACGCTTTAGATTAGAGTTCGTACATCCGTGTAATGCAAACATAGAATGCAAACATTTTTCCATCTTTGGTTAAAAGCACAAAAGTTTTAGTTTTATAGTGGAAGTGGGTGCGCTAAGCGGTGTGCCATAATAAATATTAATTTATAAAATGAAATAGTAAATAAAATAAATTATTTAATAATTAATAGTTCAAGAGATTGCACAACTAATTAGTTGCCTTTCGTATATTAAGTGTTGCACTTTTGCTATTATTAGTATGTTTTGCGCTACAAACTTGAGTACATTTGCACGTTTTACTTTTCCTTTTCACCCACATGGCTGATGGAATATTGGAATATAGTTGTCTAGTATTGGAAATATTTCTCGCTTGAATCGTTTACGCGCTATGAGTTAATTTGCGCATGGTTCTCATTAAAAAACAGTCACTTGTTCATCAATATGAACGTTAGAGTGCCCAGGAATTTCTTTTTCAAAGAGTACGAAATTTGTTTGTAAGGAATCTTTTTGTTATAATATTAGCAGGAGACGTCAATAGAAATTAACAAGTGAAAGAGACTGTAGTGGACCGCGGCCCATTGTTAAATACTCCACATCACCACCGACTGGTATTCAAATAAGACGGTTTATGGAATGTGGTGGAACAACTGATCCCATCCGAAACACTATCAATAGCGTTCGTCCTCGCACCAGACCATACCAGTCTATCAAACTTTATAAAAATATTTAAGAAATTGCTATCTGTACGCTGAACATAAGAAAACAAAACGGGCAGACGGACAAACAAGCTTAGATTGACTCATGAAGTGATTCAGAAAGCAGTATAATAAAAAGTGGGTCTAACACAAGCAGCATACATTCGCACAGACTTTATATACTCTTTGATTATTCTCGTTGCAAAAAAAGCAAACCCCAAAAAGCTACTTAAAGGTTAATAAGAACAAAAACACGGTTTAATAAATAAAACCGAATTTTAAGGACGAAATTAACCTTATATCTCTCTCGCGTCAGCATCGATCAGGGCTGTTGTTGGTAGAATACCGCCCTACTCGATCTTAAAATAAAGATGAAATACCTAAGTCAAGATATCCTCTGAGCAGAATCTTTTTTTTTTTTTGAAAATTACTGTTGCCTCAGTGCATCTAATTGTTGGAATTACGATTAGCAAAATTTATGATGAGTTGAAAGAAGGGTTTAGTAATTGTTGCAATTGTTTTAAACAATTGCATTTAAGTGATTATCTATTTCAAGTTCCAATTGCCTTTCGCCCATAGGAGAGCAAACACACAGTAAGACCTGGTGTTAATGTCAAATTCATTCTCAATTTACAACACTACTGAAAAGCAATACTAGGGCATGTGTCTTACTTCCAGCTCGCTCTATATCTTAAAATATTTTAATATTTACATCTGCGCCAATTATTAATAAAACATGTTTCTTATGTGATATTAATACAAAGATAGTCTTAGCTGCAAGTGTTTATTACACTTTACGCGGCTTATGGTATAAATACCCAGAAGTTATTGCAACAGATCCACCTCAGAATCGCTTTCTAAATCGATTTAAACTTGTCTGTCAGTCTGTTCTGCTTTCTTATGTTCGACCAACAAGGCGCAATTTTCGATATATTTTCCTGTTGCCAAAGGCCTCCATTTCAAATCGTTTCGTTTTAAAGACAAATTTAATTTTATTTGAAATATTGAAGAGATTTGGTCACCTTAGCGAACAAACGTTAGCGAACACGTTTCGAGATACTGTTGTGTTTAAACTCTGAGAGAATACTTGCGATACATGCGTATCGTCATCTAATGAAACTCTCTGTCAATGTCATGGGAAGGGAGGTAAACATTAGAGAAACGTCATCATCTTTAGGAAATAAACAAACAGCCGGCATTTAAATATATAAATAGAAAAATTGCACATTATGATAGCAATCAGCTGCGGCTTAAGACAAGAAATAATAATAGTAATACTTCCAAAAAGAGAGTGGAAGAGATTCGAAGAGCGCTAGCAGAATGTATCTACACAAATATAGAGAAAATCCTCGAAATAATTGAATAAATTACCAAGTGGTTATAACAAAATTTTGAATACGGGCTTCGCTTAGTAATAAATTCAACACTCGACGGTACGTACCGAGGAGCGTAACGTTAAGCTGATTATACAAGAAATTTATTCACGCGCGACTCTTATACTATAACAGCAATAAATTCTTATTAAAAATGTATATAATCTAGAAATGAAAAATATACAATTAATGGATAAAAAATCTATATAAACGTTTTAATTTAAAAACTATACACACATCCACACACACACACACACAGTCACGGATATAAATGTACATATATATATATATGTATATATGCATATACAGATATATATCTAGAAAGTTTTGTGAAAGATTCGAAGAAGAACATTAGTTTTATTTATTTTCAATTAAAATAATGCCCGAACGTTACGGCGATAAGGTAACAACAAGTTTGGCAGAATTGCCCAAAACTAAGGCATCGACGATTGGTGATCATAAGTCACCTTTATTTGAACTAAATGGCGACAATAGCTTAACAAAAACCGATGCTGTAAAGGTGGACGAGAAAATTGTACTTAAACGTAAACTGACATTAATGAATGGAGTCGCGATCATCGTCGGCACTATTATCGGTATTAGAGAAAGAGAAGAAAGTTATTATAACATTAACTATTATTCTCTTATAGGTTCAGGTATATTTATTGCGCCTACTGGAGTTTTTTTTTACACAGGGTAAGTGCATTTTTTTACGAATCATCAGTTAAAAAAAAAAAAAATTAAATAAATATATTTGTATTGTGTGTGCGAATGAAACGTGCGTGTGATTTAAATTTCTTTAAAGCAAATTCGATTTTTAAGGACATACATAAATGTCCTTATTTGGAATTCCGCAATACTACTACACAAACGGAGCTTCGTTCGTTTAGCTTCCTAGCCTAGTTAGATGACTAGCTTTTCCGAATCATTTTAGAAGTAACGTCCCTTCCCTTCTTAGCTGTATATAACTCCGAAATATTCATATTTAACCTTAACTAGGTCGCTGCCAACGGAAGTTACTCTTTTAGTGCAATAATACTTCCGCCAAGATGGACTCATAGCATAGCTTCTCAGACGATGGGAATTCTTGGAAGCCAATAATGTTTTTTCATCTCTACCTACTTATCTTCCCGACCCATCATTATTCCCCCTTTCATTTTCGATTTTTTCAACTCTTCGAACTCAATGAATTCTAGTATTTCCAGCAATTATTCGGCTAATATATCCGTAGGACTGGCGTCGAAGGCGACCATCAGGGCGGCATACTACTTCCTTAACTTTCCGAGACTGTCGTCTCTTAGTACTCCAATTGCACGTGCGTGCAACTAAATTTAACTAAATTTACGTGTGTAACGAAAAACTCTTTCGTATTGTGAAATTTCCTGATATCAGATGTTTTTTTTAGCAAAATTTATTAATAATAAAAACCATAATATTTTTAATATATCAGATGTAGAAATAAGTCTTCTCTATCTCTCAATTGGTTGCTTCACAAAAGCGTATATGATGCGTTTCGAAATGCTCGGTAACTTGGACATTGGTGCTTGTTTCACTTGTCTACAAGTTTAGTGAAGTCATTTCGGTTTTCAACTCAACGGAAAAGCAGACGGTCTATCCAAGGAAGCAATCACTGATGGAGTGCTTCTTCAATATCGCCATACTCCTAAGGAAGCCATAAGGGTCATCAAAAACTCTTTACACGAGGATTGGACTCTTTCCTCGTTCGCCTTCTCTCTTTCCATATGATTGGGTCTGCATCTGCATCTGCATCAAGTGATTTTTGCGAAACGTGCAGCATGAGAATCTGCTGACCATTTAATGTTCAGATCGTTTCATCTTTTTCTCGTCCTTCCTGGACTTAAAATCCATTGTCCTAGTAGGGGATGAAGGGTTACTGGTGCCTTCCTTTATTAAATAAACGAACTATTCTAATCCATATTATCAAACTACCTTCATCTATATTTTATATCATCATTTCAATTATCAAGGAAAAACTCTTGTTTTTTTTCTGACTTTCATCAAATAGCAACACACTACAATGCTTGATTATATGGTAAATGGCTTGCCCTTTTTTTGGTGTTTTCTAAGGCGTTACTGCTAGCATAAGTTTAAAACGTTTCTGCCCACCATCGTTGTAAAATTCACACGATCTACTCGAGTATGTGTAACCATAAAAGGGATCAGGACAGCAGCATAACAATTTAACCAAAAAAAAAAAAAAAATGTTTACGAGTTGTCGCTTAGTGTCAATCAGTGTGTAAAGAGACGAATGTCATTTACGGCATTGTGTTGTGTTCTGCTCCTAACTGCATTAGACGGGGAAAAAATGCAACTAAACCTACGGAAATGATTAAGTTGACCACGAGCGAAAATTCACCAGGTCATGGAGCAGTTAGAAAGTGATTTGAGAGGTTTCGTGCAAAAAATTTAGTCCTGAAAATGATAAAAAATCGCGTGCGTCCCATACTCCATGTCGACAGCAACCCATCAAGTGATCTTTAACTTAGTTAGAAAGTGATTTGCAAGATTTCGTGCAAAAAATGTAGTCTTGAAAATAATGAAATTTCGCATACGTCAGTCCAACTCAAGCAAAAGCAATCCAGGAACTCATCCTTGACTTGTTGCCGACTTGTCTCCTTTTGTTTAGGAATGGCTCAGATTAAGCAGATCAGGCAATCGATCGGTGATTATTTCGCTTCTAAAGTGCGACTCACGAAGGCTTTCCCAAGTCACTCGATAAGAGGCAGAAAATAATGGATCATGATGGTAATAACAAGCTTTATAACCAGCGAATTTTATCAAAAAATTGACAGAAATAATTTCTACATTTATTTCTATTCTCTTATAATTTGCGTAGTTTTGTGAAATTGTTGTGAATACAATTCATAAAAAGCAAGTGCTTAGATGATTTTATATAAAAAATGTCTGAAAATTTCATATTTACAAGCTTGCTATGACCTGTTTGAGATCTACATAGGCGCCAGTAATGACATTTTTCCCAGTCTCTACAACATTTGTAAGGAAATGTATACGTTTGCTTTCCTGCCACATGTCAATTTGTAACGTTTGTCCCGGTATAACGGGGCCAGCAAAACGCACTTTAACACATTTGAAAAGAGATGGATTGTTGTTGGCATATTTAGCCAGAACGGCACGCAAGGAAAAGCCCATTGAGCATAGGCCATGCAAAATAGGTGTTTTGAAGCCTGCCATCATCGAAAGGTTAGGAGCGATATGCAAAGGATTTAAATCACCCGATAAGTGATATAGAGCCGCTTGATCTTCACTTGTGTTGTACCGTATTGTGTCATCAGGCGGACGTTTCGGTGCATTGACTATGGGTATCACACCGGGAATGGGATCATTTTTACCACCAAACTTGCCAGCTCCAACCACAAAAATGGAACTTTGATTTTTCACCAATAATCGACCGTTTTCATCAAATGAATTAGTGTTAGTAACAACAATGGCCCCAGCGCTTTTACCCATAATATCGAAAACTTGGCCTGTGCTGGTTAAATTGCCACTAGTCGGAAGCTCATCGCAAATTTCCAAATATTGTTCGCCATGCAATACATTAGTGAGGTCAGCTTTGCGTTCGGGTAAAGCGCTAGCTACTAAGTTTGTAGTTAGGCTTAAAAGCAGGCCGGGCAAAACGAAGAATGACGGAATAGCGTGGAAATCTGGATGATTTTCGTATAAAAATTTCAGGTCATTGGCATTTTTAACTGTGGCCCCAATACCTAGAGCGTATAAAATTAAATCTTTAGCACCATATTTAAAGTTATCTTGGAAGCCGTCAATTTTGCTCTGCTTTATTTTTTCCATAACTTCCAGCAAATAGCCAGAGACGTCGCCAAAGGAATTTACGTGTTGAGCGTCTTTCATATTGGTAACCTTAGACCAAACACTCTTTACATATTCTGGTGTTATCATATCTTGTCCGATGGAAGCACGTAAAACGCAGCTTTTACCTCGTACGGAATGTATTTTAGCTGCCCAGCCGGCGGCACTTTCAATGTAAGAGCCATTATCTTCGCATGATTCGTGGCACAAGTAACCCACTACAGGTACAATCAGTTGAGGCTTCAAGTCATCAAAGAGCAAGTCAGGCAAAATACCTCGTGTTAGACGACTAGCAGTGGTGGGGATAATAACATTGCAGTGTATATTATATTTCTCCCCTTCGATGGCTACCGTATTAGCCAAACCTATTAAAACCATTTTTGCAGCCGAGCAGTTAGCTTGACCGAAACTACCGTATATGCCCGAATCAGAAGATGTCATAATAATGCGTCCATAGTTTTGCTTCTTCATGTGAGGCCAAGCAGCTTGGGTAACTTTGAAGCTGCTTTTCAAACGGACACCGCGTACCAAATCCCAGTCCTGTTCTGTAATTTTTAGAATACTACGATCGCGCAAAATGCCGGCATTGTTAATAATTATATCTATACAACCAAAATTATTAATGGCCGTTTCGACAATCTTAGCCCCGTCGACCACCGAATTATGATCGGCTACAGCTATTCCGCCTTTCAATTTGATTTCATTTACGACCAAATTCGCCGAACCTGCGGAGGCACCTTCAACGCTATCTGTGCCACCCGACTCATTGACAACAACTTTAGCCCCCCGTTCAGCTAAAAGCAAGGCGTATTCTCGCCCAAAACCGGCACCAGCACCAGTCACTATAGCTACTCGCCCATTAAAGCGTATTTGCTCGCTAGACATTTTGCTGCAAATTAAAAATAATTTAAATCTAAGTATATATATATATATTTTCCTGATTCTATCAAATATACTTTTCGCTTTATCGATTAAACGCAAAGTCCCTTGTGACTGCACGACGACGACGACAACAAGTTTGGAGTTATAAGGAAAATGCAACTGGCCAATTGCGCTACAGAAGCAAAGAAAATAAACTGTCAATTATTTGCCGACTCTCTCGCGCACGAATACTTTTATGTGGACTTTGACAAAATAAATTTTTTTCCTCACATTGAAGTTATAAGGTTAACAGCTGTACAAGTCTATATTTATTAAACACCGAATTTACGTCAAAGAACTAAAGTCAAATCTTAGTTTTTTAAATAAGAGACGATCTCCACTTAACTGCTTCCCTCTCACTGCTTATAGATTGCTGCTCAAATTACTACAAAACCTGTACGATTTTGGCTGCTATCGTCATTAAGTTTAGTTTCTGTGCGAAAAACAAATGTATTTTTGATTCGAAAAGTTCTTTAAAGAATTAATGTAAATATAATTTCGATTCGAAGTATAATTGAACTTTGAAATTTTCCAGGGTCTCCGAATTTTTTTTTTCTTTTTATCTCAACAAATCATTGGCCATTAATGTCATGCATAAAAATCTTCGACTATGTGTTACAAATATATCTAATAATTTACACCAAAGAAGTTATCGAATGGTAATCCAACATATGCGCATATATATTACAGTGGTTGCTCAAGCACCCAGAGGCGTACTAAGTTTAAATGAAATAATTGAAGTGATGAGCGTCACAAATGAACAATACATTTACGCTCATCGCATTAAGTCAGATCTCCCTCACGTACTAGCTGCAGAGTCTACGTATCTCTGATAGCAATTCACGTAGATTCTGCGAAGGGGCGTTGAAAGCGTCTCACCATATTCCGCGCGAAGGCCTGGTCATCTGTAGAATCAGATATCAGGGATTTGGCGAAAATTTCTTAACGCCGAATACCGCATGGCTCCGAACCTAAGATGGTGGCAGAAAGGCCAGAAAAAGGGCGAGTACAATAAGTCTTTCAGGTCGCGGCACGGATAAAATGCACGTACAAGTACATATTAATCCATTTCCTTAGAATGCCATGTTCATGCCAATGATTCAAACATAAAACTCACTATGGGGTTGTCAAAGGCCTTCTAAACCAAATCATTAGAACTGTCAAGAGGTATTTGGATTAGATTTGGCTTCAATTGGATTTTGAGGAACTTGAATCACTTACTTTTTTATTCGTCAATCCAACTTCACTCTTCCTTCTACGCGAATTTGTTTAATGTGATAAAGCTGTATAACGATTGTGATAGTAATTGGATCACAAAACTGAGAAGAGCTTAGTCCATCCATCCATTAGTCAAGTTTAGGCCCCGCTTATCTTATAAAAAATTAGAGAAAGCTGAGCTTTTATTTATTTGTAAACAGATCTGATCAGAGAAGGGTGAATAGGTGTAGATTAGCAGCTCGTTACACTAAAATTCTTCAAGCGAACGAATCAAAGCAAATGCTTAACGTTTCAACTTATTTTTATCATAACCGATATCATATTCCCACGTGCATGATGACCGGGAAGGATTTGTCATTCTTCTTGCTTTCGTTGTGCCTCGAATGCGTGCTTTACAATGTCAGTGAAGGCATAACAGGCCGCAGCTACCCCTTGTCCGTCTTTCCTTACTTCTTTCTAACCATTATCCTGTTGAACGTGCAGGCTTCATCCTTTGAGTGACTGATGTTCAAAAGGGAAGACCTCATCTCGTCATTCATTCCATTGGTCCTGCTCTTCTTGAACCAATAGTACGAATACAACATGTTGATGTGCAATTTGTCTGAACCCCGCTTGCTAATACGTCTCTGCCAACACTGTGTAATTAATCTTAAAATTTCATCAGCTCTTTGGCCAAGCTACACATAATGCATGTGAAAAAAATACAAATTTAGGATTTTTCTAAGAAAAAACTACTTTTGTACCATAAACAATTTAAGCATTTTGGACAGACATATGCAATTAACGCGTTGACTAACTGTAAATTTTGTTTATTAATGACTGTGCAATCAAGTCTGCATAAGCCTGTAGTTAGTCTATTAAAGAAAAACAAGAAAAATGTTGTGAAAATTTTTTGACAATTTCGTAATAAATAATTGGTTTAATAAATTCTTACAGATCGGTTGGTAGTTCATTGTTGATATGGGCTGCTTGTGGTTTACTTTCAACTGTTGGTGCTTTGTGTTATGCGGAATTGGGTACCAGTATAACACGTTCTGGCGGTGATTACGCTTATTTATTGATAGCATTTGGACCTTTAGTTGGATTTTTACGCTTATGGATTGCTTTGCTAATAATAAGACCAACAACTCAGGTGACAAGAATCAAATAAAAGAGAGTTTAAAAGAAACATTAAAAACCACATAAAACATACATATACATATATATATAAACGTCTTTTCTCTTTTCGTGCTTTCAAACTTTCAGACTATAGTGGCTTTGACTTTTGCTCAGTATGCGGCAAAACCATTTTTTGAAGAGTGTGAACCGCCAGAAAATGCTGTTAAATTATTAGCTGGTTGTTGCTTATGTAAGAGCATTTTGATTTTTCTTAAATTTTAATCCGGTTTTCGGTTTTTTTTTTTTTTTCTTTTAAATAAGTTTGGTCTTGTGTCGTATAGGTTTCCTAACAGCTGTTAATTGTTTATCGGTGAAATGGTCGATGAAAGTTCAAGATGTATTTACAGCCGGTAAAATATTGGCTTTAATTTTAATCATTATTGCGGGCATTTATCAAATGATTATTGGCGAAGCGAATAGTTTCGATAAGCTCTGGGAAGGAAACTATAGCGTAGCTAATATTGGTTTTGCATTCTACTCGGGTCTATTCGCTTTTGGTGGATGGAATTATTTAAACTTCGTTACGGAAGAGCTGCAAGATCCCTATAGGTAAGTTTAATATTAAATAAATTAAAGCAATTTGTTTAAAAGCACATATTTTATATGTGTATATATAGTTTATATATATATATAAATATTTTTCTTTTGTAATATATTCGAAGTTGTTACAAGTTATCTATGTCGTCAGTTAAATATTTTTCAATGTATTTAAGTGGTTTCATTGTTAGAAGGATGAAGTCGACTTGTTAGATCTCAAGGATTTTCTGCAACAAGCAAACATTATAATGCTCTGGAGTGTGTGTGACTGTGTAAAGAACATTTCGTGCACAACCACTTGTTGTTGATAGTGAATAGAAAGAAGATAAAATCGAAAGAGTAATTTTTTTTTTTTTTTTTTTTTTGCTACGTCATGGTATAAAAATTAAGGTCAATTACAGTGAAACGTATGCTTATACAACGCTTCATTTAATTGACGTAATTAATATTAAAAACTTTCAGGGAGAGTTAGTTTGTTGCATCATCCATATCTTAAAAAGAAAATGCATTTATGTAATAAATTGAGATTTTAATAAAGTTAGTGAAATTTTTCTTAGTTATGAGTCTATCTAACTAACCCCTTACCCAGATCGACTATGAATTATGGAAAATTCACGAGTAAGCTTCTCTAGCTAGAAACTCTTATCGCATTAGAGTCCATTGACTTTGCTACATCGCTTGGACATACGAAACCAAGGGTTTATAATTTTACACTTTAGTTTTTTACAATAAGGACTCAGTAGACATTGGGATGAATCAAAATATTTTAAATCAGTCAGTTACTTTGCGCGATAGATACGTTCCCAAAAAATAGGTGTAAATTTAGTCCACTTAAATATATAGAGTTATTTGCAGAAAGTGGAAAGTGTGGACTTTTTCTTATCTGTGTTGCGTATATGCGTGAGGACGTTAGCGATTAGGATGGATAGCTGGTAGGGCAGTGGGGAAGAGAGGGGGAAAAGTATTTGTGTACGTTCGACTTGAAGGTGGAAACATCTGGAACGGTAGGAGAAACCTTTGCTGGTAAATTTACCAAAGGTGGACAATGCATTATGTGGGAACCTGCAGGATGAGTGGATGAGAATGCTAAGAAAGCGGAAAAGTCCTCTCAAAGGGTTTAATTGATGGGCAAACTTCTTTTATTTCTATGCATCTCTTATCCTTGCAACAGTTATACACACGCACAGCATAGCTCACATTACGCCGACATCAAATAATATCAACAGCTTTGGATATATCCTTGTCGACCATGACGAGAATTTTCAGTGTAAAAATTTTTCATTTAAAGCAAACGTTTTTCCTAACTACACCTACATAAAAATCACTCGAAAGCATCACTTTTCGCACACAATTTGTCTTAAGTTGGGATTTGCTTAAAAGAAATTGCGCCAAAGTATAATCCGGAAAATTGCTTAGCTTCCTATTAGTGGCAAAAGCAAGTGGTCAGCAAGATCACTTTGTCGTTTCATTTTCAATGAATTCCGGTTAAGAGTCGTGTCAAATTTCAGATCGATATTTGTCATGCACTTTTAGCAACTTTTTTTCAGCTTTTTAAGTTTTCGGCTAATGACAACTTTGCAACCTCAGCATATATCAACCATATATATGCATAGAGTGAAGCGTCACTTATAACTAATATATATATATAATTACAAAATTAAGGTTTTATTATAAAAATGTGTCCAAAAATTTTTTGTGAATAAAAATTAAAAGCAAGTAAAAATATTAGAGTCGGGAAAGGCCGACTACTTACTTACCCTAAGACACTTCGTCCAGTACAATTCTTTATCTATTTTCGTAACAAAGTGCGAAAGATTCTCCTTTTTTTCCCAAGTAAGGGTCGGCTTTGCATGATAGTCCTTATATATAATAAATAGCGCGAAACGTGGACTGGCGTGGCCCAAACTTAGCAAGCTCAATCTCCTTCGTGTTTTCGTCATAAATTGCTAAATCTTGGACTTTGCTACCATATAAAGACTTGATTTTCTTGAGTACCGTGATGTAGGGTGAGGACCCAAAAATGAACCTATCAAATTTGGTACACGTGAACACATGTTTTCTGTGAAACAACTATTGTGGACGAGTTCTAATTGTTCAATATTAAAAGTTGGAGCATCTTACCTATAAAGGCCTACTTTTCATAAGAACTGTTATTTAAAGCATGGGATTCAGATAATTTGCTCAAGCGATTCAAATTTTTGGTTCTGAACGGTTCTTGTAGAGAGACTTTGCGAATTGCAATATTTTTGCATATGATGACTGCTTCCATCACGCAAACCATCATTCCTGGATCAAAATAGGTCAATATTTAAATATCTGAAGAATTCCCGACCGGCAGGTTGAACATAAAAGCTCCTGGGCAGGCATCAGATTCAGAAAATTGTTTTGAAGCAATCAACGCGTCTCTCTTAAGCCGTTCCTGATGTTATTTATCCTGTGCGACGGGTGGTGCGGATTGAGAATACTTTTATAGGAGTTACAAAATAACCATGAAAACTCGCCTGATACCAAGATTTTTAGTCATTGTCGAAAAAAAAAAGTGGGCCGACTTCAGTGTGAAGTTTCTTTTACGTGAAACATCGATACATTTTAGTCACTCCCATTTGTAAGAAATCTGACCATTCATGAAGAGGAATCTTCAGTTAACTTCAGTATCGGATAAGTAATCCGGCTCTCCACGCATACAAGCACACGTTAGAAGTACATATGCAGTCGTAACTCGCAAGTTGGTGGTTTTACTTTCTTTCTTTCTTCTTCGTTTACTTTCTTGTTTATTATGCAAATACCTTTTATGTACGTGCTACATATATATTTTCTGGATAGCGCCGGCAATAATTGCCGTTTATTATAAGTAATTTGCCAATAGCTTCGTTTATTTATTCATATGCGTCATACCAAATAGCTGTTAGTTGAGGCTACTGCTGGCCAATAATCGAACAGATAGTCGCATTCAAGTACACGCGCAGAGAACAATCAAAGACAACAACACATCCTATCGCGAACACATATGACCGAGATTCATTAACAAGTTGAACAAAGCCCGTACACACGCACATCTATTACCACACTATAGAACTCAAGATATCAACGCGTAAACATAAGGAAATGGAGAAAGTAAAACCTCACAAGTCTAGCCGAAAATTCTATCAAAGTTAAGATTCTTAGAACGGTTCTCAACGTAGGCCAAAGACCACGAATCCGTGACTCTTGAAAAGGAAACTCGCCAATCTTCCGCGCTACCATGCTACTGTGCGAATTTGCGTTGTGTTTGTGTCCGAAAACTTGTTCTTATTAGTCTGCACAGACACCCCACAGCGCATAAAGAGCTAACGGTAAAAGAAAGAATAAAAATTCCCATAGTAAGCAAACACTGGAAAAACTCTGACCTTACATCCTGTCTACACAGTTATCGTTTCCTCCTTGCTCATCAACCTTTTAAGAAATATCTTAAATTCCTTGCTTCTATATAAAACTTTACGAACAAAAAACAATGTCTTCCGTGATGACTACAAAAATACCAACAATCCATGGAATGTTTACTAAAACTACTACTACTGCTACTACTACTATTAAACGTTAGCGGCTGTGACCAACAAAATCTTTTCGGGGAACTAAGACTACCCTTTAGGCAAAAGTTTAAATATTTTGCTTGTTGTTGTGCTTATTGTTTTGCATTGTCTGACAAAACTTGAAATTTCTGGATCGAACAGTAGATATTCACGATTCTTATAATTTTTTTTCTGCACAGTGGGCAGGTTAGACAAAGACCGCATTCGATCGGATGTATGTAGATATGCGTACCTTGAAAATTACTGTTAACGAATATAAAAATTCTTAAGCTCTAAGCATATAATTTTTAATGTCGACCGCTGATGGATGCAACTACATTGGACTTATCCATCCCTTTGGAACGATGAGATGTCGTCGATTAGACTCTCCGTCTGTCGTCAAGTGGGAATGATTTGAAATTTGAAAATGAAACGCTAATAAGAGAAACGGATCGGAAGCTTACAAGCTGTAAAAGCCTCAGGATTTCAGGTCAGGTTAAAAATTGCCCTTAAGGTGATTTCCCTATGCGTTTCGTCCGTTGATTTTAAATAAAATCACATACGATTGGAACGAAACATCTATAATTGCATAATTTTCTGAATATATTATATTACGCATATCCTGTAATATCCTGTATACGTACACATGAGCAAGTCGTGAATTTTGATCCATTGCCAGAAGTGCGAATATATATCATTATTTTTCTTAATAATTTCTTATACGTAGAAATCTGCCGCGAGCGATTTGGATAGCAATGCCTGTAGTGACAGGCATTTACGTGTTAGTTAACTTAGCCTACTTTGCTGTTGTCACGAAAACGGAAATGTTAAGCTCATTAGCGGTGGCAGTAACATTCGGTAATCGTATGTTCGGTTCGTTCGCTTTCATGGTACCGATATTTGTGGCTTTGAGCACGTTTGGCGGTGTAAACGGCGTTCTCTTCACATCGGCGCGATTATTTGCTACAGGCGCTCAAGAGGGTCATCTGCCGAAATTCTTTCAACTTTTTCATATCGAACAGCAGACACCCATACCTGCACTTATATTCTCGGTAAATAAATTCTGAAACTATTAGATACGACAATCTACAAAATAAATTGCGTTTGTTTTTTTTTTTATTTTCAGTGTATCATGTCTTTGGTGATGCTATTGACGGCTGACGTCTACAAATTGATCAACTATTTCAGTTGCGTTTTATGGCTTTCTGTGGTGGCCAGTGTAGCTGGCATGCTATGGCTAAGAAAAACAAAGTAAATTGATTTCCCATTTCCCAATGCAATTACATAATGATTGATTCAACCACAAAATTTCTTTATAAATTCATTTTCTAGACCTAACATACCACGTCCCATACGTGTGCATACCGCTTTACCGGTTATGTTTATTATATGCTGTATAGTCTTAGTATTAATGCCTAGTTTATCGGAACCACTTAACCTCTTGATTGGCTTAACCATAACCTTGGCTGGCATACCTTTCTATTACGTATGCATAGCATGGCGCAATAAACCGCGATGCTATGGACATCTCTCGGAGAAATTGGTAAATTTATGCCGCGCTCTTTTCAATACTACAATAATAGAAAGTATTGAAAGCTCAACAGATTAAATACAAAATTTTACGACTTAGGACAACTTATGATCACTTTCACGCTACATATTTATAGAGTGAGATCACTCCAGATTAAGTTAAACACAGTTCGCATTTATGTATTACACTGTATATAAAAGTATTTAAAATATAACGCATTTAATAAGATAACAATGTTTAGGGAAATTACAAAAACAAAGGGAAAATAATACAAATAATAATAAAAATAAAACTTAAATACACTCGCAAAGGACCAAACGTGAAAAAATGTTGATGAATCCATTATTTTAACAACGTATGTATACTTTCATGCATTTTAAATTTTGGAAAGTCATTTTTAGAGAGTTTACTTAATTAGTTATTGAATTACGCCACATGAAGATAATTGCATTTTGTGTAAAAAGTATCCGTAATTGTTCAATAAAGGTATACAAGAAATCAAATACTCATAAAAATCTCTTTTATTATCTTCAAAATAGATGCTTTCGACTGTCATCGATAGTCATACGCCTATCAAAGTGGAAAGAGAAAGAGACAAAGGAATGGGCAGATGGTGGGCGCAGTCTAGTGGATGTGTGTACCCAAGTAATATTTTCTGTCACTTTGATCTCAGAATGCTCAGTGAAGTCAAGGAAGATTTCTGTATAGCTTGATCTTTGATTTAATTTTTAAGTTATTTTTTTTGTAACACGACTCCAGATATGTCGCCTATTCGTATAAGATGGTAGGAAGAAAAGTGGAAAGCGAAAGAAATAGGGAGATGGTGGCCAACCGATAAGCGTTACGCTTTCACCGACTAAGCACTCGCTATAGCTACGATCAAAGTAAGCCCGACCGTACTGCGTTTTGAAACCACAAACACTGACTTATTAGTCACTTAGTAGTAATCGGTTACTCATGAGGATAACGCTTTCATTGATCCATTTTACCAATTCACTGACTTAGTAGTCGCAATTCTTACCTACTTAGTTACTCATGCGGACAACCCGTCCTTTGACCCATTTGACCCATTCTCCGGTCTATTCGTTATACGCCTTTACTTTACTTGACAAGAAATGTATTCACTTGACAAGGCAATTTGTATTTTCGGGAACGGAAAAACTTCATTTTAAGCCAGATTAGGTACGCAAGATGCGTGTTCGATAGCGCTGACAAAAGCCCTTCGGAAATAAAGGTAAAAACTGTGGCTTTTCCGAAAGCAAGCGTTCTTGGGATGCTTTTGCCATGTCAGATAAAGAGTTACCAAAGAACTTCAAAATATGTTCGTCTATGAGTTAAAAGGAAAAGGCCAATTCGTTATCATCTTGAGCTTCTTTAAATCCTGTATATCAGTCATATTCCTAGGCAGAAATAATTTGCTGTAGGGCGATATTTATTTTACTAAATTTTATACGAAAAACCAAACTAGAGTTAAATATTTGATTCAATCGATTTTCCTATTGCACTGAATCGTACTGAACTCAAAAAGTTTGGTTAACAAAAGCTTTAACCAGCTTACAAAAAGATTACGCTCAAATTACATTACGGCAGTAGTGCTGGTAGCAAACAGAACATAATATTATTTATGCGCTTCTTTAAAACTACTTATTTCATATATCACAGTCACTGCATGTATAAATAATTTAATAAACTGAGTTCCATCCAGCGATTCGCTCTTCAATTGCAAGTAAAGCGAACCATTTTCGAAGAAGCGTAACTTTTAACGACAATAACAAATTTTGCTTATAACGATATCAAGGGGAAAAGGCGAAAAGGTTGAATCGCTGAATTCTCTGCTCAGGTGCGGACAAAGGCTAATTTCAGGCATTAGAAAAAGGTAGAATTTGGAAACCGCAGTCTCCCTCCCCAAGAGAACAATTCTAAAGGAATAAACATGCAATCGATTTTGAGGCGTGGCACTTCAACGGGATGAAATCTGCAACGAGTGATTGAGGCTTGCATGGGATGTGGTTGCAGCTTCAGGCCGCCGTTGATCTCGGATAGCATAGTGCACTGCGCCAGGGTCCTAGAGGAAAGACTAAAAGATAGTTTAGTGGATTGAAATATATATATATATATTTGCAGAATACATTTTATATCCAATTTACTCTCGAGAGTCTAATGCGTTCTTTCAAGTTTTAAGTTTTCGAATTTTTGAACCGCCGTATAATAAAGTCAATCTCTAAACTTAACTTAGATTCTTTAACCGCGAACCTAAGGTATCTATTTTAAAATTTTCCCAACTTGAGAGCTTCAAGACACAAGCAAAAAAAATTCTAACCACGCCTTAACCATTCAAAAATCTCATTTTTTGAAATTTTATAGAGGCATTATTGATCGATCGAAGGATTTTTTTCAAAATTTTTATATAAATTTTTCTGCAAAAAAAATCTTCCCGCGTTTTTGTAAACATCAAAGCTTTGTCACAACTATTCCGTTCGTTACGATGCGAAAGAGAACACTGTGCATGCGGTGCTTACAAACGTATATGTGATTTTACACAATGAAATTACAATCAGCGGATCCGATTCAGGGCAGATAAAGAACATTTTTCAAAGCATGTATTCATGAGTACACATATGCACACACATGTGTGTGATCGTTTTAAAAGAAAAAGCTATGTTTAAAATAAGAAAAAAAGCAAAAAAAAAAAAAAACAATTATATTATCAATCATGAAATCTGTTCAGTTGCAGTGTGAATTTTAAACATTAACGTTGTTGCGAATAGCATCCAAGCAGAAAATGATAATTACAAAATAAAAAAAATTAATAAAAAATAGATTTTTTGTGATTTAAAGCAACTGAAAAACTTGCTTTTATTCTTTTACCAAATATGTAAACACTTTGAAGTCCTTTGTACGCATTGGTCGCTGTTTCCGGCATACAAAGTGGATTAACTACTAACTACTAGTTTATTGTGGTCAAAGGTGTTCAGTGTTTCAGAAAGACAAAATATGTTTAGGAAAAAAAAAAATTTTTTTTGAAATAATTTAAAAGTAATTTAAAAACAATTAAACAATTAATTTCTTTACTATTCAATATTAATGAAAGTGAGGCAAACTTATTAACCGCATTAACTAACAATTGAAAGTATTTTCAGCATCTCAATAGCAGTTTAAGCGACATCGCTCAGTCACATGCGTAGTCGAAAGTATTCGTTTAAGCATAGATTTTATGTAAATGTTCCTAAAGCGTTAAATTAGTTAGATGTTTCAAAACAAAAACGAAAAAAAACAAAAAAAATGAATAAATAAATAAATAAATAACTTTAAGGAAAAAGTAAAGCAGAAACGAAAAAAAACAGTAAATTAAAATTTCGGAAAAATCCAATAAAAACAAAATTACAAAAATGTTACAACTTTTTCGGCAAATCCCTGCAGTTATATATATATTCTTTCTATTTTTGTTACCGACTTCAATTGAAACTTCAATTTCAAATTTGAAACCATCCTCATCGTCGTTAGAAGATGCCTTAAATTTGAATCTATGGCTGACAATAAGTGCAGAAAAACGCTTTCTAGAGGTCTCTTGGGAAAATGCTCCCGCGCGAGAAGGTGATTGGATTATGTTAACAGCCAACGAACCGATTAGCTTCGAAAGCATAGATATACAAATTTTCCCAAAGCGAAATGAGAAAAATATAAAACAAAATCCGTTTGAGGACGTGATAGAAGGTAGTGGTGATGAAATTACAAACAGTTCCGAGACAACGAAAAAAGCAGTATCTTTGACTAAAAGGGACACGTATTGGACTTCAAATAAAGGTCTCAATCCAATTTTGTTCGCCTTAAAACCGACAGTCGCCAAACAATGGTTTACTACAGGCGTGTACTTTGATCGTGCTCTACTTCGAAACGTTACAATTCGTACCTCATGTTATGGCTATTGGGCCAGTTATGTTACACCAGATGGTCAAATTTTAAAAACTGCTTGTTTACGTGCCTATCCAACTTGGATGAACGATTTGCGTTCATACATAGGCGGATTACGTATACGAGATCTTTTCGTACCAGGCACACATGATTCGGGATCGTATCGCATCAATTTCGATCCGTTAATTAAGGAAACAGTGGTCACCAAATATGCTTTGGCTCAGGATGAAGATGTGCATAGTCAATTAATGCATGGCATACGATATTTGGACATACGCATAGGTTACTATCGCAATTTAATTCATACCTTCTATATTAATCACGGTATAACCCGACAAATGCCGTTAATCGATGTCATTAATCAAGTCAAGGATTTTGTGCAGGAAACAAATGAAATCGTTATATTTGGTATAAAGGAATTTCCGATTGGTAAGATAAGACAAGAGAGCGGCTGAAAGATTATATTAAAAATATTCATTTTTTCAAGGTTTTGGACGCAATCTAACAATCCATCATACATTGGTAGAATACCTTAAAGAACATTTTGGTGATTTTATCGTTCATCCTTCGGCTACCTGGCGCGCCTCACTCAATGATATTTGGCATAGAAAACAGAATGTTATATTAGCCTACGATAAGTCCTCAATAGTAATGCAGTATCCCCATTTGCTATTCGGATCGGTGGAACAGCGTTGGGGTAACGTGCAAACTTGGCCGGAATTGGAGAACTTTTTAAAATTTATCAATTCATTTGACGTTGCGTAAGTTCTTAAAACAAACGCTTTGAATATTTGTTTATTTAAAAAAAGCTCATTTTGATTGCAGACGCCTTTCGAGTCGCCCCGTAGCCGATATGGCTGAATTAACACCTGATGCTTGGGGAGTGATTATTAACAAGTACGGTGGCCTACGTAAAATGGCTGATAGAGTTAATTGGCGAATTAGTCAGCTTTACCGCGACTATTTGGGAGCTAATGCAAATATTGTAGCTGTAGATTTTTATCGCGGTACAAATTTAATGGATTTAGCCTTGGAATGGAATAGAAAGAGGACTAACAAAAAACTAGATTGAAATTATATTTTTGAAATAATTATTTCAATCGTAAAGAGACTAAACAAAACTGCACCGTACAAAACAAACAATAAAGCGAATTGCATTATTTTCTAGTTTTAGTTTTTAGTTTTTATTTATTTTTTTTCTTTTTTTTTTCTTAAACTATGATCACATAAGTAAGTGTCTCGCAAACCACACTATTTGGAAAGAATATATTTAATTAAACTTCCACAAACAAATAGCTGAGAATTACAAACTGAGAATTAAAATATTTACTTGAACACTTTACAATAGTGGCATAAGACAGGGACTTGATTTAAGTGCTAGCGGCCGGAGAGCTAATTTTGCCGGATATCATTTCTAATTTCATTCACACTAATGGTCGAAAATCGCGGAAAAACTTTTCTTAGTTATCAACAATAACTGCACAACGAAACGTAGCTATAATGAATGTTAATAATAAAACCAATTCTGGACAGCCGTTAAAACATAATAATTGAAAAACACAGTAGCACTCTTTACTGCGACTACTTTATTGTGAATGATCTAAAAACAAAACAGCTGATTACTATTTATTTGTAATAAGAAGACAAATTAAAGTATTATTAAAGGTCAACTAACGATTATAAAAAAGCAAAAGCGAATATAATGTTAAAAGCCCAAGAAAACGTCGTAGCACCTACTTTGCATCAGCCTCTTCACTCCAAAGTAACAAATTATTTGAATGACCAGCGACGACAGGGACAATTCTGCGATTTAATTCTTGAACTAGAAAGCGGTGATTCGATTTTTGGTCATTTTTGCGTAGTAGCTGCTCAAAGTCGTTTTATTGGGGGCTCGCATTTCTTACAGAAATCCCTACAGTTCTCCATACACAATCCTTTGAAAGTGACAATTAAAAATTTTAATTGTTCAGAATGCTTACAAACTATAGGTGACTTTTTCTATGAAGATGTGGTATCTATTGTAAAAGAGCATGAACCTCACTTTAAACAATTGGCTAGAATTTTAATAGTGAGTGAAATATTGAAGTTATTTCAAATACCAGAGCAATTGCAACAAATTGTGGAAATTTCAATGGAAGATTTTTGCAAAACATCAGAAACTGATCAATTATCTGCGAAGCCATCAGAGGAGTCAACGAATTCAATTACAAGTAACGATAAGAAACAAGTGCAGAATAAGCCTGATAATATATTCGAGGAGAAAAAAACTTATTTTAAAGTTAGTATATCTTTTCCATATAATTTAATAGGAGATCACTTCTTATTCTTCTATTCATTCTAGTTAAAAAATTCTCGTGCTTCTGCCGCCAACAGTAAAATCAATTATTGCATAGCCTGCGATTTCAAATGCTATCGTGTTCACGAGATGATTTCGCATATGCGCAGCTGTGAAGCATCGCATTTAACCTGCTCTTTATGTGAAGTAGGTTTTCTGGGTTGGCGTGAATATGATGCTCATCTTCGACGGCACGGAAGCGATGTGAAAAAGCCATTCTTTTGCTTGGAATGTGAAATGCGTTTTATGACACGTGCTGCCCTTACACTACACCAACCCAAACACTCGAAAGAGACACCATATCTATGTCCGCACTGTGATAAGGGTTTTAAGTGGAAGCAGGGCCTCAATACACATTTACTGGTGCATAATAATGAAAAGCTTATGCTTTGCGATGTATGCGGCTACAGTACCATACATATGAAAGCTTTGAAATCCCATAAATTACGTCATACTGGCGAATTCTTTAAATGTACTTACCCCGATTGTCATCATCAAACTAATCGCAAAGAAAATCTTAAATTGCATATTGAAACACATAAGCAAGAACGTCCATTTGTTTGTGAGATTTGTGGCTGTAAATTTAGCTTAAGTAAAAATTTAAAACGCCACGCCATCAAACATAATGCAGATGAAATGAAAAAATATAAATGTCAACTGTGCTCCTTTAGCAGTCATCGATCCGATAAATTGAAGGAACATGTGCAAAGAGTGCACACGGAAAAAGCTATACAATTAGAACTACCGGAAATAGTAGAAAACGCCTTCGAAAGTAACACAGATTTAGACGAATTTAGTTTACCAAATTTAGATAATCAAGAAACAAAAGCGGATAGACGAACAAGTCTTAAAAAAGGCGAAGATAAGAATAAAAAAAGGACAAGAAAGAAAATGAATTCGAAAGGAAAAATGGAACGTAAATTAAAAACGATTGCCCCTAAAGTTGAAACAATTCTCGGCAATGCCAATAAAGTCGAGAATTTAGAAAATAAAAAAACGTAAATAACATACACGTATAGAGACTTCTTTACTTTTTAAAGTCTTCCATGAAAGATTCACCTCGCCGAACCTATTTTTCAATAATTGTCGTTATTTGTTGGCAGGATACTAGGTTCTGCTATTTATTTCTTTAATAGCGCAAGGCAGGAAAAATATCGGATTAATCAGAAATGTTGCTAAAGGAAGGAAATTAAAATTACTTGACAGGGTCTTCTGGAAGAAGCGATTGCAAGCAAATGTTATGTCGTGTGTATGCTTGATATTCTATTAACAATTACTGGAGAAGTGTTGGAGAATATAACATGCTTTAAAGATTTGGGTGTGATATTTCACTCCAGACTCAAGTTTAGGCTTCACATTGAGTTTTCCGTTAACAAGGCTAAGCAGGTTTATTAATAGATGGGCTAAACAATTTAATGACACGTATACTTGCAAATATCTGTATGCTGCGCTTCTTCGCTCGATTTTGGAATACTCTGTCATTGTGTGGGCATCTTATTATCAATGACACTTTGATCGAATTGGGTCTGTTCAGAGAACTTTTCTTCTCTTTGCTTTACGCGGTCTGCCCTGGGATGCCGCTAGAATTCTTCCGCCCTATGAAAACATACTTAACCTAGTACGGTTACCGTCACTGATCACGAGACGGAAACTAATATTGGCGAGGTTTTTATGGTTAAATTAATTCGGGGCTGGGTTTTCTCTTTGTCCATTAAACATTGTCGACATCAATATTCCGGGTCAATCTTTACGATACTATTTTCCTTTAAGACTCGCTTATTGCTGCACGAATTATCTAATTATCTAATGTTTAGTTCGTTTAGCTTGATATGTAGGCTGTACTGTAATAGGAATTATTGTCGCTTTGATCATTTTGCTGGTGCTTCTATTACAATTAAAAACATAGTTATGGTTTGAAAATGTAGTACATAATGAATATACACAATGAATTTTAGTACTGCATGGTTAGATAGTTCTTATATCGGCATTATTATTATTATTATTATTAATAGTAATATTAGCTTAAGTTGAATTTTTGGCTTGTTTGTACTTTTCTCAAAACACTATGGAGCTTAACAGTGTTGGATGGCTGCTGATCCGCAGAAAGATCCCCATTTCATTTGAATTTGTTTCACTTTGTGGACACTGCTGGCAATAGTTTCCAAAGCATTAGTGCACCAAACGCGATTGACTAAAGTGGATCCGCAAATGTTTCAAGATATTATTGCAAATAAAAGGAAGAATCATATCAGGCGACAGCTAGCGGTCAATGTTTGGCAAGAGGGATTTAACTGATAAAACTGCGTCTTCAACTTCGCTTTGAACAATCTATACATAGTATACAAAGTAATAAAGGTTGTGATCAATCTTCTTTTAACGAAGAAATGCTTATCACATGAAAAATATCTGACGCTTATAGCCTGCAAGAGACCGATTAATACTATTTGTCAGTTATAATATTTGTGCGCCAATTTCAATATATTCAATATATGTAACTGAATTTATTTGAAGAAACAAGAAATATTATCAATTCGCGCGATTCGACATTTTTGGCACATTTTATAAATGAACGATTTCATTTCTGGTTAAAGTAGTTATGCTGCCCTTTTTATGTTACGATTCCAAAATGCAAGTTTATTGATACGCGATGCTGAAAGGAGGGGTGAACAATGGTAGTAATTTTTCTCCTATTGTTTCCATTGGAGAAAGTATAAGTTCCGTTGTTATTTTCCTGATCTTGCCATAACATTTGACTCACTATCATTATAACCATTATAAAAACTGATTGTTGAAATTCCTTTTTAGTAATTTTTCTCCTATTGTTTCCATTGGAGAAAGTATAAGTTCCGTTGTTATTTTCCTGATCTTGCCATAACATTTGACTCACTATCATTATAACCATTATAAAAACTGATTGTTGAAATTCCTTTTCCTCCCTTTCAAATGACTATGAGACTTTACTACGATTTTTCACACTTTTTCTAATCATTTTAAAAATGCTTTAGCTTACGTGTAATTTCTAGAAATGTCGACATGTATAAATGTTTGTTTAATAAATTATAAATATTGCGAATTTCAATAACTTGTTGGCATTCACATACGTTTATATTGTGTTCTACTTTTATTATATTGTTTTTATGCATAAAAAAAAAAAAAGGAAAAAAAAGAAAAAAAAAACTTAAGACAATATAAGTCATTTGAGACGGCAAACATTTATGCCATTGTGATATGCATTAATACGAAATTTCTCTCTTTAACAAACGAAAGAATATTTCAGAACCTTAAGCAAAACAGGAAAAATATTTAAGCACCCACTTGGTTATTCAAAAGACAAAACGAACGGCAAATGTAGACAATTTTCTGAGATAGTTTTGGTAAACTTTTTTTCTTACTTTTTGCGAGAAGTTCCAAAGCAAAGCGGCCAAAACAACGCGTATTAAGAGATATTTTATTTTAGGAGAGCATATATTTTGCAAAGAGAGAGAGAGAAGGAGAGACGGCGAAATTAGAGTACATTTATTTTCCGTTTATTTTACTTTCTTTTGTTTTAGGTATAATAAATTATTTATTTTTATAAAAAAAGAAGAAAAATTTAAAACCGTTAAGAAATATATTATTAAAGCAAATTTAAAAAATGCGCATTAACTTTTTTCTATGCAGACGTAAATAATATAAGAAAAAAAGGCAAATAAATAAAAACCACAACACAACCGCATTAGAGATAATTTTAATTATAAAACAAGCCACATGCTGAATGGACATATGCCGAATGGCTTACCGATATTATATGAGAAACTGTTATTTTAATCATCAAATCATCAAATATAACTGTTGTGTACATTCGCATTATTTTACCATTTTTACCAATAGATGTCGCTGATCATTATACGCGCAAGGAGATATTATAAAACAGTTTAACTTCTTCTAATCAAACACAGTCTTGTCCAGATATTGGTGTAGAAATTGACGATTATATTTTTCAGGGATATTTAAAAGGTCAAACTAAAGTGGCCATAAAGACTATTCTTACTTATCTTCAATCATTTTATTTATCTCGCATGTTGATCTGGTAAAATCGAGTTCCAGAAATAAAAATGCACTACTGCCAGTGTGCTCGGCGTGTGATTATGTACTACATATAAAATACATGTTGAATTCAAGACGATAAAAGATCTTGTCAAGTTTGAAAGCGGTGAGTTAATATAAAAAGTAAAAAATACATAAGGAAAGCCCCGTCGCTGATTTTTCCCCTCCCAATAAGTTGAAAAACGAAAAGAATACGTAATCGTAAAAAGGGCTATAATTGTTCCTTTCTCTTTCATTTTATTAGTATTCAAAATTTTTCTAAAAATTTTTTAATAACTAAGATTTGAAAAAATTAAAAAAACACGAAAAAACTTTTATTTAAATTACTTGCACAACTTTTTATTTTAGCGCAAAAAATAAAATGAAGCGATAAAAAAATATTTCTAAAAACTTTCTTACACATTTTCCTTGCATTTAAAAAGACAACTTTAAGTTAAATTATCAACACTTAGCTAAACTCAGCATATCTTCATTTCGAGCAGAAAATCTATAGACTAAAATATCGAGATAGAGAGAGAAAGATAAGAGTAAAGGAAATTTTATTAAAGCTTACGCGAATCTCTTTTTATTTATTGTAACACTCACTTTTTATGATGGCTGCCTGTGTATATAAAAGTCCGAGTCTGCCAACAAACAAGTTCAATTTTTCATTGCGATTTTACACAAAGTGTACCGAGGACTGTGAGGTCTGCTGCTAGTAGAAAAATATTTGCATAAATAATATTAAAACAATCAATTCTGGTATTGTTTTACCTGCAACAACAACAACAAATCGAGGAAAGAAATTTCTTTGCAGAAAAAGTTTAAGTTAAACAAATCGTTTAAGAGAGAGAGAGAGAGAGAAAAAAACAAGTGAAAAAACAAGAAAACAGTGTAAAAAAGTTGCAAATTTTTTTTTTTTAATAACAAAAAATTTCAATCAATATGTCTGAGGCTTATTTTGATGCATACGACCATTACAACTATGACCAAGATAAGTATATATTTTCTGGTCATAGTGGAAAAAATCGTACAAAACGTGAAGCCAGCGAACATAGCAACCATTTTGATCCTAATGGACATTCCAGAAAATTGTTAACCAAATTTATGAACACGAACAACAATAAAAAACTTATACATAAAAATTGATATAAATAAAAGCAAACAAATTAAGTATTGAAACTTATAAAGCATATTACGAAAAAATAAAGAAGAAGAGAAGAAGAAGACGCGAAGGAAACGGAACGGCTTTGAATAAGTAATTGAAGAAAGCATAAAACGGGAAAAGATATCAACAAATTTGAGAAGGAGCAAAAGAAAGGACGATATTATTTTGATTGAATACGACAAAAGCATATTTATATATATATATATATACACACATAGATATCTTCATACCTAGACTTTATAAGAGATTTTAAATCAGTAAATTCATTTCTATTGGAAAATATATATTTTCACATAATTATCAAAAAAGAATTTTGTTAAAAATTAGTAAAAAAACAATAGATATTGTTAAGTAAAAATTCAGTTAATCTTTACGGTTTAGCACTGCTTAGCAGTGCTAAGCTGTAAGGATAACTGTTTTCTTTTATCCCTGCCGATTAAGAGAAGTTTTTCGTTTTGTTTTTTTGAAAATCTAATCTAATTGATTGTAATAGTATGTAAGTAATTTTTTTTTTTTTTATTTTTCTATGAAATAATTTTCAATTTTACTTGTAACTGATGATATCCTATAAATGCAAATATTTATATGTGAAACATATTTAATGCAAGATTTTTGTGATTTATAAAAACTTTTTAGTTAAATAATTTATTGAATCACATACCAAAATCCTGCTGTTATTAACTTTTTCCCCTTATTTTTTGTATTAAGTAAAAATTTTTTTTTTATAATATTTAATGGAAATAAATGTTTACATAATTTTAAAAATACATTTTTTATGCATTTTTACTTTTCAGCTCTCTTTGCCTTTCTCTCTCTCTCTCTCTCTCTCTCTCGATGGCTCTCTCCCTCTCTTTTCGAAAAGCTAAAAACTCGCTTAGTGTGGTGGCCTTTTTATATGTGTACACATATATTTAGCAATAATAATAAAAACAACAACAATGTCAGCATTGTAATTGTGAATACAATGAACTTTAACTAAACTGAAAATGAAACAAGCAAAACTACAACAATTCAATACTTTCATGAACACAATACGTAAAAATAATAATAAAACAAAACCTTTTTAATCGTTTTCAAAATGGTGGTTAAATGCAATTTAACAGCAGTGTTCGAGCAGTTCGATATGCTTTATTTTCTATTTTACGTATTCATGGTTGACTACTCGCCCGGTCTTATGGAAATTTTCTTTGCGCTTTGTTATCTGTTCATTTTCTTTATATATATGCATACATATATATATTTATGTATACAAACATTTATATATATATATATATATATATATATATATTATATAAGTATCGGCTTCCATACATATTTACAGCATTCATATGCAGATGCAGATGCAAACGTACAAACATATTCGTTTGTGTACATCAATTTAATTAAACTGCAGAGATTATGGCCTCGTTTATATTATACGCACGCAATATTCAACTTTTAAATGTATTTACATAAATTTAATTATAGCAGAGAAATTTCCAGTTTCACCTTAACAAAGAAATATGTATGTATGCAAACATACATACATAAATAAATATATGTATATATGAGCGTGTGTGTGTGCATCGTAAAGAAATCTACAAAATTTGATGTAAAAGAATTTTCCGAATTTTTCTGGAAAATAAAGGTTCACTACTCCGCTAACTTTGCCGGTTCGGGCGAATATTTGACATCCAAGAGATTAAACCAATACTTGCGAACGTATAAATTGTCAAATAATCAATCGGAACAGTTTCAGCATTGGTTTTGTTAGTTGACCCCAAGTAAAGTTTGAGTCGATATCTCTTATCGTAGTAGTTGGACAGATTGCTTTGGTGCTTAAATTTGATTTGCTACCAACATAGTATTTGTCACGTTTGGTATCTCGACTTGAGTTGAAAAGAAAAGATGAGAAAACACAAAGCAAACGGGCGGTAGCATCGTTAATTGACCCAGATCAGGTATATTTATATACTCTATGACGATTTTAAGGGATGCCTGCCGTGCTGCCATGACTGCACAAACTTAACGCCTATGCTTAGGACTATGCTTTAGTGGAATACGTTTCCATAATTTAAAAGGCATGTATGTATATGTAAAGGCAAGCACAATTTTTCTGGAAAAAGGGAGTATGAATCGGAATCCAGACTTTTAGGCAGCCGGATAAATTTGTAGTAAATTTTCACAACTTTAAAAAATTAACTTTTTTTTTTTAGTCATCACTCTTTAAGTTTAAAATAATCACGACCTTCTGGTTTTTTTACGTCATGACTCTTAGTAATTCACTTCCCAAGTTTAGTCATAGGTTGCGCTTGCAAACCAGGATGATGAAATCCCAATAGTGAATTGCAAGCAGCAAAAGGTTCAAATAAATTAAGGTACCGTCTAAAGCGGTCCTTGAGCTCCCAAAATCCGTTTTGATCACAATAGCGGCTAAATCTTGTCTGAATTCTGGTGGGTTTTATAACACGTTTTATAACAAGTTCGCCTAAACTAAAGCAAACACCTTTGCGAACAATCTTTATTAGCTTGTGGTAGTGGTTTTGTAAAATTTTTTCCAAGGTAACTAGTGTTTTTTTTTTTTTTTTTTATATATAAAAACGAACCCTTGTGAATTACTCAAATCTCAACTGCTGAGAGCCGACAAAGAGGACATGCGAAGCAAAGCGCATTTATTGAAACCTTCTTCATTACTCACCGTCAGACAATCTGTCAATCACAAAACAACGATGGGATGTTGATGTTGGCATGTTGATTAATTTATTAGATCTACATTTCTTAGCTCTTACTAACTAAACCAAGCAATTAAAACGTCAAGAGACAGTGAAGACACGATGTTAAGTAACATGATCTTCTCATATATATTTTTTTAAACCACAATTTTCTTTATTCAATTTCGAAGAGAGTTAAAAATCGTCTACTATATGATATACATAATCACTTTCTATGCTCTACACTTCTTGCGGTAAAAGTATATTAAGTTTGTACGAATCTATTTAACGCCCAGTGGAAGATGAAATAGATTCACTTCTTATTATGTCAATCGATTTAGAATTAGATTCATTTCAGAATCGATATAGACATGAGAGTCGGTTTTTCTATCTAATCTCTGTCTATATGAAATTGTGTTCAATCTGTAGGTCGCAATTTTCTAAAACTCGAAAGCTGTTGAACGTAAAGCTTTTTACGACCACAAAATCGCACTTTCTCATGCTCAGTAGTTGTGGAGCTAATGTGTAGTGTTCTATAATGGAAATTAGACCGGAATAGTGATTTGACAAATAAAATTAACTGCGCTTTGTCTGGACCGCATACCTCTATTTCTCGGATCCTTTCCGACGTAAGGATGTCCATGATAGTAAGCCTTTAAAAGAGAAGAGATAAAATTTTCGGTATTTTATAACGAAGATAAGTGAATAAAAATGAAATTAGGTGGAAAGGTATAGACTATTGGCTAGTCGATGCTACCTAATTATTACATGGTAATTTGTTTACACATAAGTTCAACGCTATACTATAACAAGTTTTTTTACAGTAACGGGACGCAATGGGTGATCTTCCATAACTATTACCCTCATCTCTCCTCAATAAGATCTAAACGCTGATAATTCGTAATTGTAACCGTATTGCAGCGCCAGCAAAGGCACCAAAAAAGCAAGTAAGAAAACTATATTGCACTGTTTACCCATCGTCTTTATTCACAGCGGCTTCTACTTTTGTACAGTACGGTTTATGAGTGATGAGCAACAAATCACGAAAAGTAACGGTCTTGACAGTTTTTATGGTATTGTAGGCGTGTCCTTTAACCAGTTTGGGTTATTCTTCATTTTCGCGAACGGGATTACACAGACCCTGTGCGGTTGGGCAGACGGACAAAGTTAAGTGAATCCCCAATTTGACTTTGGTCAAGAATGCATATACTTTATGGCTTCCTTCTGGGCCTTAGGAAATTGCTGATATATAATA
This sequence comes from Glossina morsitans morsitans, assembly GCA_001077435.1. Taxonomy (NCBI): domain Eukaryota; kingdom Metazoa; phylum Arthropoda; class Insecta; order Diptera; family Glossinidae; genus Glossina; species Glossina morsitans. The sequence continues at coordinate 32,375 of CCAG010022298.1, forward strand.
CAAAATTGGGTGGACGTGGCCAATTCAATAGGAGCGCCGTTCACTTATTTGGCCCATTCTCAATTCCAACTTACGTGCAAGAACTTCCAATTTGTCTATCAAATTTCATTCATTTTTGTGACCAGGAGAATGTTTAAAACAGACACAATACAAATGGACATACGGACATTCTTAAATCAATTCAAAATTTGATGACGATCAAAAGTATACATCCTTTATAGAATATTACAGACGTTTTCACAAGAATCAATATATCCCTCACCCCTCGGTGATGGACATAAAAATAATATGGACGCACTTGCTTACTTACAAGGTGGCAAGATACAAATATGCTAAGTTAAAAATTGCATTTTTCCAATTAAAGTAATGGTAATTAAATAGTTTCATAGACAAAGAAAGATCCAGAGTCATTAGTACACCTGCTACGACGGCAATCTGCCTGAATGCTTGAAAAGCCATTAGCAAAGCCAAGCAGGGCCCGTAAGGTTTCGGTAAAGGCTACGTTTTGAAATACAAGCATCGTAGGATGTGCACTTGAACGTTACAGCAAATAATTAATCTATCAAAGATTGAGAATCGCAGCTACGTACAGCTACTTTTGGATATCTTAGCTAATTTAACCCTAGCACATTAGCGGCGTGCAAGTGTCAACAACCTTAGCATCTCTTATCGATCGAGTCAATGTACTTTATTCAATACTTGAGACATAAAGCCAATCACAGGAGCATTAAAGGAAAATTGCAAGAAACACTACAATTAAAGCAGGCATCGCAAGCGATAGCGGGGTCAGAGGTCTATAAATATCAAAAGTCAGCAAGCAGTCAACAATCTTTCGAGTTATATAGCGAAAATGGAGCAAGTTTCTTAAATGATTATTATATGATCTTATCCAAAGATCTGTTAGAAATAATCCAATATCTCCGACAAGGATAAGATTTTTCATAATTTATTCATTCTCCGTACTTTTTGATCACTCTTTTATAATACACAATAATAATTATAATAAGTAATCTCTTTCAGTGAAATGAGTTTAATTTTTCCTATTTATTTATTTTTTTTCAACAAACCATTGTCTACACTGTAATTAAGAAATGTTGATAATGATATTTTATATATATATATAAGTATACATACAGACATATGTGTATGTTTTATTTGTCGTTTTTTTCGTTCCTTTTGCACAGCAATCTCGTGCTCAAGAAGGTCATTATTTTTTCAATAGCCTTTTTTTTTACTTTTTTTTTGTCTTTATATTTCATATTTAAAATTGTGTAAATATTACTAATTACAGGTTTTGATTGTATGGCTATTGTATGTCTGATTACCTCAAATTATCACATGAAGCAATACGGCAGACACACGCTTGCAGTTAAAAGCAAGAACAACATAAACAAACCGATGACAATGAGTCATTCACTGCACTGTGTTGTGCTACGTATATCTTATGTTTATTCTTAACTTCATTTAAAGCGCATTTACCGGCTTTTTTATTTTGTTTTTTTCTAGTCTAACTTGGTTCCACTTTAATGCTTATGTGCACACCATTAGAAAAAAAGGAAAAACTTGCATAAAAACGTGTTTTCCATCAATAAGAAGCAAAAATTTATAGATTCGGGTTTAAGGTGAATCTTGAGCGTCTCCTACTAGCAGATATTTTCTCCTCTGTACGCAATGTTCGTCAGAGATCTTAAAAAGTATGGAAATTTCTAACGGCACTACTTTACGTTGTCCATGGATCATCTTCCTGAGATCATAACGCTTGCGGCTGCAAAAGTTAAGAAGAACGTATGATATAAACAAAAAATATAGTTTTGACAGATTTTTCTTACAACTTTGTAGCGAACTTGACAAAACACTACAGCTTACAGAGTATATTCAAAATTAATCTAAAACAGGATCGATCGATGGATCGATCGATCAATTACCTGATCCAACTCACAATTAATAAAATATTTCGCAATTGTTATGTACTGGTTTCAGGTGGTGGACACTGCAGAGATGCGATAAGGCGAATATAATTTTTCTTATTTTAATAGTTTTATTACATGCGTGCAACCATTGATATCAAATATCAATGAATTCCAGTTTTACTGCATTTCTAAGTCCACTGAAGAGCCGATAAGAATCATTCTCGCTCAAATGCTATTCGCAGGAGGTTGCTGATACAACTGTATTGATTCGTTTGTCCGAAAATATGGTTTACATTTGATAACATCTCTTTAATGGACGAAATTATAGTTATTTTGATTTTTGTTGCATTAAAAAGTGTAACGCGATAGTCGCGATAGTGCTTTCAGACAAACTAAAGCGAAAGAAACCGAAGCCGTATTTTTTGAAAATTTGCGACTTTTGCAGTTGACACTTACTTCATCAGCTTAACCAGGTATGCCTCAGAAATTGTTGCAGAGATAAAAAATTTAAAAAAGAGCATTATGAAACCGGTCCAATGTGTATCTTAAACATTTATATATACTTCATAGATAATTAGGTGAACGTATATCATAATTTCGGGTAAGTATTGCAACTACCATACTTTTGAAGACCATACCTTCAGTAAATGTACACTCCTAGTTAGATTCCAAGTTCTAAATAAATTTATGCTTACTTGTCTGTCGATATGTCCGTGTATGCGGCTATTGAAGCGCCAACAAATTGAATTGGTGCAAACATCAAAAGCATTCCTTGGATTCTTTTTTCGATGAACTCATTTAGTCACCCTATCAGTGCGATCAGAGTTTCTCATTCGGTTTTGCTGTAAGAAATCATGTTTTTGAATGGATAAAGTTAAACATTTGATTTTTTATCAGAACGAATTACACTCATTTTAAATTTGATCCCGTTCGAGCGACGATTGAGCAAAATTTTTTCCAATCATTAGTGAGTATCCATGTCTTTTATTATTATTATTATTATTATTATATAAATTTAGCCAGAGAATAAATTCTAAGACTAATGACTTAAAGCCCTAGCATCTAAGACTTTCGGCTTTATTTCTATTAACATTATTGTTATTATTATTATTAAAAGCTTCACCGCACTTGAGATTTGAACTCACGACCATTGAATTGCTACTTGAGACTCTTGCCTACTCGACCACTCAGCCGGATCATGTCTTTTTAATTACTTTGCTTCCGTGGTTTGCGAATTATTACGTTTGTTTTCAAATCAAGTCTACATAGGTAAGCAGAAGGACGGACCCGAACAATATCTCTACGAGCTCTGTTAGTTGATCGCAAAAGTCTCTGGTTTTAATGAAGAAGTCTCTCTTTCAGTGAACACCGCTGTAGATCGGAATGATAATCAATTATTAAAAATATTATATAAATTCTTGTTTAGTTTTTTAGTGCATATAGTGGCAAAGCAGACGGATGGGTGCACAAACAAAGCAACATTATTAAACCACTCAATGAAAAATAATTGATATGTAATAACTGAAAGACGTATTCCCGGATGTTACAAGCGTAATAATAAAAGTAATATGCAATTATTCTTCGATCGTGTGTGGAAAAATTTTCGTTAAGTCTTGTATAGATCAACACATCAACTAAATAGACATGAGGAAATCGAAATAAGGAAAACTTTTCAATCAATCATTATATCGCTTAATCTAACGATTCTTTCTTCATAAACTTTATTTACTTACGTAACGCATTTCCTTATTTATTTTACTTAAAAATATTTCGCAAAAAATTTCAAGCATTCTATCAAAACTCAAGTGAGCACGCTACAGACGGTATGATCAAAGCATTCAATAACTTAACACAAGAAAAGCAAACTGTCAATAAAAAAATCCCCAATGGAAGTAAAGGTATACACGTTGTTAGTGTAAAAGTGTTAGAAAATAAAATCCGTTGCGCCCGTGTGCAACTCTTGTTACTGCACTTTCGGTTAAAACGGTTACTATAGAAAGCTAAGAAAGCTGTTAAGCCGACAGGTCTCATCACTTAATAAGTCTCCGGTCTAACTTGCCGTTTGCTTTTTACGATTTCGTCATTCAAATGCACTTACATTGCTACATAATACTCGCTATTCATCGTTTGTCCCTACCACGTGCACACGCAAAATACAAGCGCCATAACCTTCTCAGTCCACTTTTGTCTTTTTGGTCGCTTTCGATGGCAGACTAGTTGTTTGAATTTTTAACCACATCGTTTGTAGTTTAGTACCATCCAGAAATCTTACGAATCAGTCAAGTGTGTTGCCTTATATGCGTCAGACTGGAAACTTATTGAGTGCTATGCTATGCGTTCTTCTTGTCATTCCAAACATTTTAGCATGATTATTGTCTTCTTGCAGATAATTAAAAACTGCAAAAACAGGTCTCAAAGAGAATCGGGGCCAAGGTGACAAATAAAAGCATTTAATTCACTTCGCGAAATCATGGCATAGATCAAACAAAAATTTAAGAGATAAGAAGATTATACAGATTTTGCGACCCGTCACTCATCAGTTTAAGTCAAGATATTAGGTAAGTAAATAAAATGCTTGCATTCTTTTCATAAAATTCCAATTTATTTAAAAGATATTTGCTACAAAGTTAAGTAAACGGCATATTCACCTCCATTATCTTTGGGTTTTGGCCTCTTATCGGTTAACTTGCAGATGCTCCCATGGCAGAAAGTTCCTGCTTTCGAGGTGAGATAGTCATCGAACCATTTTCACCCATCTTCAACCGAGGAGAATCGCCGATCTGTTAGATGATAATAAATAATGACCGGGTCGTTCCGAACCAATGCTAAACAAAAGGTCTGGAGAATAGGTCACAATCGAGAGATGCTCCAACCAACACCAAGTTGAATATCATTTCCTGGGTTGATCTCGCTGAAGGCAGACGGATATGCGTAGATTCATAGTTTTCAAGACTACAATGTTTTAGAAAACTACTTTTTAACTGTTTCATACCTTACTGCATTTTCTTTCCGAGTCAACTTCCGATCGTTTTCATAGCTTCAGCTGGAAAGAGAAAAACGTGAGCTGCTGTAAATGACAAGCGACTCTGTACACATTGATGTATAGTGAACGACAGTGTGTTTTGTAAACGACCGCAACACACCCCGTACAAGCATCAACGTCAAAGTTACCTGTGACCAAAACTTCGGAGGAAGTGAATACGTCAGGTACGTTGTATAAGACAACCATATCCAACACAGAGAATTTATTTATACACTTATTACGATAAACCGTGTTAGGTACTTTGTCAACGGCACATATGTAAATTAATTGGGAGGGTATGGCGGGCTAAACTACTTGAGAATTTGCTTAAGAATGCGTAGCTGGGGAAGGGAATATATATTCCCTTCCATATGTAAGCAAAACATCATGGCTGCTCATTGAACAAAAAAAAAAAAAACCTCGTCAACTCTATCTACTTATGTCAGTTGGTTGATAAGTAAAAAGTAATCATTCGAGTTCCACTTTGCAACGCATAATTTTAATTAGATCTTTACTATTTGGAGATTGTTGTGGAACGACCTAAAAAGCTGCATAGTTTTCAGGACTCTGACAAGAACAGGACTCTGAACAAGATTGGATATGTTTGTCGGTTATTCCTCATCCCAAGAATGAATATAGCGGTTTACTCATTATATGCAACAAAATTGTATTGATTCGTAATTGTGCCCATCACCGACAAATGGATGCTACATTGTTTTTTTATTCCTTTTTGTAACATCTTCTATAAAAGAAAGCATCAAATTTCACATAATTAATTAGGTGCGGAAATAAATTTCTTGTTTTCTCGCAAAGTTGGCTATGATGGCACGTCTAGCGTATATACATATCTGAAACTGTTACTGTTTTCTTATAGCTTAAGCATTGAGGAACAATAACCAGTCGTAATATCAAAATACATGACAAAGTTGAGTAGAATTTTCTATCAAAAGGCACAATTTGGGAGAAACTTTACTTTTCGTACTGAACTCAAGGTATACTTCTGTTGACTCGTTACGCATTACGGTCGGCCATGAGTGCTTTACAATGTCCAAAGCCCAAATGTGCACTAAGCAGAGTAGGCGCACTGTTAGCATCGAAGTTAAATATAAATATCCATGATGGCTATACTTGGAGAAGAATCAGCTAGCTGTGCTTCATTAGGGTGTGTTCCAAAGAAACAGAATCATCGTCAAAGAAAACAACCAATAATAAGAGAAACAAGCTACCCGAAAAACGAGTGCAATATTTCAAAAAATCGAAAGAAGTAGGTTTCCAGCATAAAGAAATTCGTTGCCATACAGCAAAACTCTTCCAAGTAGCCCTAGCATGACTAACGGGAAAAATGCCGTTCGCATGTTTGTTGTTAACAAGCATTACTCCCTTTAATTAAAACATATTACAAACGGCGATTCATGGCCCATCCTCGCAGGACGTCCATTCTTTTGATGATACCCAAAAGAAGGATCTTATTATGCATAGCGTCATTCTCACAAGGAACTCATATTCTACCTAAAAGGTAGGTGAATGGTGAGCAATCAACTATTTTCTTGTGTTTTATTTGAAGTTTGTGCTTTTTATTGATCAAAAACAGCCGGCAATTTAATTGCGCATTTAATTTATTAGGTTAGCGGAAAAGTTCTGTCGTATTGTATGTCGTAACACATTTTAAATAGCATTCGAATGGTGCTTGTCGAGTTCCCATGCAATAGTAAAGTGGTTAGATTTGTGGTTCTCTCCAACATGAGCTGCAATATGCCATTGACGCCCAGATCGACGGGCCGTTTTGAGACTGAAATCTCCTGGACAAACTTGGTTCGAATATTTCAAATCTCACTTCTGAACGTCACCGATGTGTCGCTTCCTTTCTGGAATTCATACCGTATGCATTTGAGCCAATGCATTTTATTCACCCTACACTTTGTAACTGACGGATGATGAAGGATATTGAACGTAATCCTTTTATATCCTTTGGGAGATATGCTATATAATACAACGCCTGTTACTAGCTTGTTTTGACCCGGCAAGAAAAATTACGTGAACGTAGTAGAATACAACAGAGCGGAACGGCCATCCAATTACTCTGCCGCTGCATAAGTTCTTGTTTAGATTTATCCAAATTCTGATGTCTGCCCGTTATTTAGAGTTGGAACTCTTAGGCTTGCCTACGAAACAAACATAAAGAAGAAGAAGAAGAGAACGAGTAACGAAAGTAGAAAAAAGTACTGCCTCCTAAGTTATGTAATAAGTGAATTAAAAAAAACTCTCATTTTCTCTAAGTTTGGCGAGACGCGAAAATGAAGTAAAACTTCTTGTCGCTAAACTTTAGGTGAACCGAATATGAAAAAAAGAAGACGAATATAGACGAAATGTCAATTTTCACTAAGCTTGTCGCGAGAGACAAACATTAAAAAAAACAAACGAATTTCGCCAAATTCAGCGAGAAATGAAAATAAAAAAAAAGTGAATTTCCTTTAAGCATAACAAGGCGCGAATCAATGCAAAACACGATCGTATAAGTATTTTTCGTTTAAGTGGGAGGAGATACAATGTCTGCTGCAATGTAAGCAATAAAGAATATTGTCGCGCAATTTCGAGCACACACAGTATGCCTTGAGAATAAGTATACATTTTATGATCGTCATTGTCGCCGGTTATTTTGATGGTTACAAACAATTTGACCATATTAGTATATCCCCTACCTGCCGGAATTGAATAAAAACGGCACGGTTGTGTAATAAATTTCCTTAAGAAAAACTAATTAAATACCAAAACTATTACGTTTCGCTGCATTCTATTGTGCGCGAAATGTTACAAAATTAGTCACGTTTCGCAGACAAAAATAAAAAAAAAAAAAAAAAATAAAAACAAAAACAAAAGCAAGAAAATAAATCAAAAGTAAAGTGAGAATTTTAATTAGTATTTAAAAAAGTAAATCTATTAAAAACAAATATATACGTTCTGTCTATCTCTTTTCGTGAGAAATGCTTTGCATTATTTACCAAAACGCAATTAAGAGCTTTTTCGACGATACAAAAAAAAAATTATTTTGAAAATCAATTGCAAGAAATAGAAACACGTATGCATGTATGCAGATATTCTAAATGTGTTTTACGTGAAATTACGAATGACACACATTAGCAATTAAATGTTTTTAATTTCAGTTAGCGTGAAGAAAAAGCAAACGAGAGAAGAAAATAATTATGTACTCTGTACAATATTAAAAAAACAAAAAAAAACAAAAAAGCCGGTTTTTTCTGCGTTGTTTTGCTCGTTATCTTCTACATAAATAAACAACATAATATTATGCGAGAATACAGCGACTTACCTGACATACGCCGGCAAGAGCATAAGGCGACATTAATATTTAGTTAGGTAGTATTACCGATTAATAATGAAGAATGCATAAAAATGGATAAAACGTGAGCAGAATGCAGGGAGGATGGTTGTAAAAATACAACGGAATATATATAAGAGAATAAGGAAAAATTTTAAATGATGGTCGTAAACGTTACATTGACTATAGCTAAAACCATATACCAATCGTCGGAATATATATGAGAGAATAAGTAAAAATTTTAAATGATGGTCGTAAACGTTACATTGACTATAGCTAAAACCATATACCAATCGTTTGCATGTGTGTATATTAATATACACAGATACGTTTTTGATCTGCTACCTTTATAGAAGTTACACCCTTTCGTGGTTTGGCCAATGTTAGAATCCAACACAGAAGTTGAATTGCCCGGTGCAGAATGTATAAAAATAAATCGTGGCAGTTGCAGAATGTACAGAAGTAAAGGCGACATTAATATTTAGTTAGGTAGTATTACCGATTAATAATGAAGAATGCATAAAAATGGATAAAACGTGAGCAGAATGCAGGGAGGATGGTTGTAAAAATACAACGGAATATATATGAGAGAATAAGTAAAAATTTTAAATGATGGTCGTAAACGTTACATTGACTATAGCTAAAACCATATACCAATCGTGTGCATGTGTGTATATTAATATACACGAATACGTTTTTGCTCTGCTACCTTAATAGAAGTTACACCCTTTCGTGGTTTGGCCAATGTTAGAATCCAACATAGAAGTTGAATTGCCCGTTGCAGAATGTATAAAAATAAATCGTGGCAGTTGCAGAATGTACAGAAGTAAAAATTCAGAAATGCCTTACCGCACTGACGATTGAATCCGTGTAGGCTGACTTGACAGTGGCATCGCAGTTATACTGCTCGTCCACTAAAGATACCTCCATTCGACCTACTTCGTTAATAATCCGTTTCTTTCACGACGGAGTGCTGTAAGAGAGTTAGTCTCACTGATCTAACAAGTCAGAGGCAAGGAAAAGTATAAGACTGCAGTTGAATATTATCAAGACAGCACGTAATGGACGTACTCGGGACAACACCGAACTTTCCCAGACACAAAACCTTTCCTAAATTACGATGATCGCAACTTGAGGAGTTTGAAATGTGGACGACCTTGTTTCGCGCTCTTTCAATTAAAAAGAATGGGAAGCAAGTTTCAAAATGGAATACTTTACCCTTTAAAAAGTAAAAAAATGTATTTGACCATCCTTTTACGTTAATTCGTTCGTTATGCGTTGCCTAGTTGCTCGGAGCGAGCGCCTTCATTAATTATATTCCACTTTGGATATTTATATTAAAATTAATTTTAATTTGGTTTTAAGTTTTTTATACACATCTTCCATGTGCTTGCTTATTTATGCACACGTCGAACGGGTCGAACTACAACTGGAATTTTCTACTTTTAAACGAACTGCAACTGGAATTTTTCGTAAGTTCAAATTGGGGTAGTTAGTATCATCGACAAAGATCGTACCAAATGAAAACCTCTTCCAAATAGCACTTCCATAAAGAACTTTAAAGATTTGTTGAACTCAGCAGCTGACAAAATATTTACAAAATTTTCTTCATGCATATGTATATATACATTAGTGCATATATATGCACATAAATTGTTTAAAAAGTACACGAACTTGTTCAAGCAAAAATGATTTATCGATTTTCACTTATTTCTTTATAATTAAGATAAATCCTCCCTTACAATACATCATCTGACTTAGTTCTGCACACAATTTTCCGATTGGACTGTTACTCCCTTGATTCGTTCACTGAATTTTCTTTTCAATTGATTCAAAAGCAATTTTCCCGAAGCATATATTTTAGTTTTGCTAAGATAGTTAAAGTATTGGTTGGTGCATTTGTATAAATTCATTCCCGTTGTTTTTATGCCAAAAAATATAGATTTATTAAATTTATAGATCCTTTCAAAGAATATGTAACTAAGAAACTTTTCATCCACACTATTTTTTATCAGCTTGCCTCCTCTTAATAAACCTATAATGGACCATTTAATAAATTCTATATGCTTTATTATACCTCCTCTACTTCTACTTTTAAAACGCCAAGAAAAAAATGCATGGCGTTTGTTGTATTAAAAAGTCTAAAGAATTTTTCTAATATTTATAAGAAGAGAAAAAATTGTCACCATCTAAGTCTATCTTGCTATCTGTCAATGGCAATGTTGTACTCTTCAATGACTTGAAGGATGGAAAATGAATTTTATTCCCTCAGAGTTGTACAACTGCACATAAAAGCTTGGGCCGTTTATAGGGACGAGTTTTTTTTAGCTTATAATCTTAAGCAGCTCAAGTTTTCATGTATAGTCGATATATAACTTATTTTCCACCTTTTCGTTCACTTAACTAGTTAAATGTGTTGAACTCTTTACCGATATGCGCGTAAACTCGTCAAATACCGAATGTGTGTAATATGAAGTTAAGTTGTAACGAAACAACTTGACAAAATGACAAACATATATTCTAAAATACATCATTATATACAAATACGCGTTTATGAGGAAATCCGACGAGGACGGATGGACAGACTGCGGGGTATATATTCATCACAGAGGGTTAACTGAATAAAGAAAAGATTTTTAAAAATGTTTTTTTTTTTAATTAATATAATTTATTCTTTTACCCAAGATTTGTCCTGTTCGTATAGAATAAAAAGTAAATACGCTTTTGCTGATTTGTGGATTAGAAAATTTATACAATACCCAAAAAGAAATTAAAAAATTCTTGTGTGAAAATTGAATTAAAATTATCTTTAAATATAGTATCGCAGCAACAAATCCTTCAAATAAAATGTAACATGGGAACGATAGGAATGGAATTAAAGGCTTTGCTTATTCAAATTCAGCTTTATCATTGATCTACTTTAATATCTTCTTTTCTCAATATAATCTCATTTATGTATATAAAAATTATTTCTAATACTCAGATAGCTTTTTTTAATAAAACTCAGATATTTACCTTCGTAAGATAACATAAATTTTTCCTGCATTAAATTTTAACGCAGAATATATTACAATAATGCAATTGCTGTTCGATCACCGCTTTTTTTTCAGACGATTTTTGGACAGATTGTAAAAAAGTTTGCAAAACTTCTAAAAGAAGGAATTGTTTTTTTTTTTTTTTTCATTTATTGATCTTCGTTTACTTGGTCAATTCATTTTAAAACGTAACTCACAATTTTATAACGAGTTTGCAAACTTCCCCAAAGCTAAATCAAATTCACAGCAGTTGACAAATACATTTTTCTTTATACAACACAGCTGAGAGCGATCAATCACAATAGATTGTTTTGTTTTGACAGCTGTGAAAAAACAAACACGTATTCGTATTAATATAAAAAATTTTTCAAGCAAGAAATTATAACTTTATAACTTTTTGATAAAAGAAAATGTTAAAAAAAAATCTAATAAATCTTTTTATAGTACTTTTATTAAATATCAATCCCATAGCGACACACGAAGCGAAAGATTTCGATGATACCATTTTGTATAAAATAGATTTTGAAATGCCTGATTTCGGAAAGAACACTGTAAGTAAAGAATATAAATCAGTAAAATTGTTAATTATTATATTCTTTTTATAAAGGAACTTAAAAATTATGTGCGGACCTTTTATACTCACGAGAGGGAAAAATACGATTGCATGATTCCCATTATGGAGGAAACTAAGAAAGAAGACAAATCTATTGAACTAGAATTATGTAAACGTTTTAATTTGCTTCCTTTCAAAAATAATAGCTGTTTTTTTTATAGCTCCTTTAACATTGTTAAAGCCCATTCTTTACACCTACTCCTATCGCATAGAAGCGTACTGGTCTTACGAAATTTGCCATGGGCACTATGTAAGGCAATACCATGAAGAACGTGATGGTAAAAATGTTAAATTCCAAGAATATTATTTGGGTAAATGGAATTCCGATGAGACAGAAAAATTGCAAAAGGAATGGGAGGAAAACCGTAAAGCAAATATTAAATATAAAACGACTAAAATTGATAACGTAAAATATCCCTACTTTGAAATGGTTTTAACCGACGGCACTATGTGCGATATCATCGACGCACCTCGTACAACAACTGTGCGCTATGTGTGTTATCCTCATGGAAAAAATGACATATATTCTTTCAAAGAGACTTCTTCTTGTAACTATGAAGCAATTATATTAACACCGGTCTTATGCGTGTTGCCTGCCTTCCATCCCGAAGAATCCAAAGAAATATCGATTAAATGTTTCAACTCACCTACCGAGCCTCATAAGCCTCTGAGTATGTTGCGGCAGGAGTTGAATGAATTGCAATTGTCCGAAGATGACCTTCCGGTGCCCAAAGAAGTTAACGCGGCCGTTGTGGGTCTAACTCATGCTGCTCTTGGTGACCGTAATTTTTTTTTTAGTAAATATGGTACAGATGTTGATAAATTGGTTTTTAAAATTATGGCTGCTACGGATATAGATGCGGATATTCAAGATACCAGTAATGAGGTTTCAAGCGCAACCCCGAAACCAAGCACACCCCCAACAACACCGGCAATATCACAGTTTCTAGAAATGTCGTCAATCCTGACCACTATAAGTGGGAAAAGCTGTCTAACTGGGGTAAGTTACATTTTTAATAGACGTAGATTGAAAACCAGCAAACAATATATATGGTGGCATGGTGTGCTCTCCTAAATAAACCCCAAATTTTCCCAAACATATGCTATAACGGTGAAAGTAGTTTGAAGTTCTCAACAAACCCTAAGTATTCAAATTCTTTTAAAATGATATATATTTAGTGTCCTTTTTTGCTAAGCTCTCGTCTTTACGCGTGTAGGGTGCTGGCTGGTGGAAATATGAATTTTGTTATGGACGCCACGTGCGTCAATTTCATAAGGATAAAAAATCTGAAACAGAACTCTTTTTGGGTCATTTCAACGCAGCGTCTCATCGACAATGGCTAAAGGCTAATCCTGACAAACGTCACCAGGCGCAATCATCATCATTTTGGCAACATTACGAAAAGGGATCTTTTTGTGATCACACTGGCCTTCCTCGAGAAATCAATGTAAAATTTATTTGCAGTAGTTCCATAGGCTCACTGCCAGTTTCTATGTATTTACTAGAACCAAAGACATGTCAATACATTTTAGTATTTGAATCACCTATGGTCTGTGTTCTAATGAATTATATTGATGAGCATGGACTAATCGATGAATATAGCTTGGAAAAAATGAAGCAAGCAGGAAATTCCGCTACCAAGCCAAAAGCTACTAATGAGGCGACAGAAGCAAAAGTTAGCAAAGATCGTGAAGGAACTGCTTCTGATCCAATATCATTGACACCGGCAGATGCTATAAGACTTTAGGCAACTGCCCTTTATTTCCATTTTTTTGGATTGAAAAAGCAGTTAAAATTTCATTGTATTAAGTAATAAATTAATATAGTAAAACGGAATTGAAAATCATGTATCATTTCCTAGGTTAACATCACTGAAGGTGGCGGCAATTCATCTGGTTTCAGTATTAAATTCTTTTTCTCGGGTTTTGATGGCAAAGGCTTATCAGCATTAATTTCGGCCACCACTTCGGTAAACAATTTTTCCCACTCCCAAAGCTCGTCAGGCTCATCCAAATTCTCTGGTGCTTGCAAACACTTTGTTAGTATTGATAAATCTGCATCTTCCACATTGCCGTACGATTTTTGCATTAATATATCAGAGTTTAATTCTTTAAAAGTAACGACCCGGTCAACTGAAACTCTATAAATTGAAAACTAAGCAATAACTGAAGCATTTTTGACGCAAATTGTGAAGAAAAACTTACGAAGGTGGTTCAGGGATTTCATTGAGTAATATGTCATCTTTAAAATCATCCAAGTCTGGTATGATTGGTATATCATAGGTTGGTGATGTGTTTGAAGAAGATTTCAAAACGAAACGGTCACTAGACAAAAAGAATAATGATTATAGCAAGAAAATTGTATTCGCTCTAAGATATTCCAACAGCTCAAATCAAGATTTCATACTGATTATATCTTGAACCATTTGATGTATGCTGTAAGTTACAGTTTTCGACTGCGGCGAATTGCGCGCATCTACTTTAAAACTTGACTGTGATCATAAATTAATCACGGACAGTCAAGTCTGCTTTTACATATGTACAATTTCTCGGAGCCCAAAATATGCAATTAATTTTTTTTCTGTCCTATTTAATTCGATTCAGCTTGAATGAAAGGTTTCCTAAAGAAATATATTCGCATTGAAGCCGCTGTCTTAATACATACGACTTCTATTTGTTAATGTTCGTTTTTTTGCACCCGAACTTTTTTAATCCATTTCCAGAGTACTAGGTCCGTTTTTATACTATACACCACTTGAGATAAGCCTACTTTTATTATTCTGATCGATTCAGAATCACTTTTCGATTTGATTTAAGCGCGTCTGTTCATCTTGGTTTCTTTTGTTCGACCGACATGCCGCAATTTTTGGGATATATTTATTGAATATGATACACCAATGCATTTTAGACCAAAAAAGAACGCTGCTGGAAATGGTTTGAATCGGACCACTTTTTAGACTTCCTTCCATATAACGCCTAATTTTAAGAAGTCGTTATATGTATATGAATAATTGTATAATGGTGAAGGGTATCTTATGTCGGGTCGCCACCCACTATAATCTTCTGACCAGTTGGTAGTATTGCGATCGAATTACAGTATCTAATACATTCCCAGTGTTTAATAATTGGAATAATGTAAAATAAGCACTTACTCATCCATTGAACCTTTCTTAGATCTGCAAATTATATAGAATATTTATTTTAAAAGCTTCGTTTTTAATGTTGTTTATACGCACTTTGATAATTTTCCTAGGCTCGTGTCAGCCCATCCCCCAGAAATACGTCTCAAAACAGGCGGTTTTTTCGGATCTGATGGTGTCGAAGTTGTGCTTAAATGCAAAATATTTGCTTCGGTTAAGCCGCCGACTGCAACATCTGCGTTGTTGCTGGTAGTAGCAGTAGACGAAGTTACTGGTAAAGTAATATCGATGCATATGTCATTGTTATTAGATGAAGTCGCTTGACTGACATTATTAGTAGAATTCGAAGTTAAGCTTTGTGAAGTTTGAGCCGAAGATGTAGTATCTTTATTGAGCAGATCACGACTTCTGGAACGACGACCCTTTCGAGCAGTTGTCTATTAATAAAATATGTTTAAATAATTGTTTGAGATAGTTTCTTGATGCAATACATACTTTTCTTATAGACATTTTTAATTCTTCAGCCCAATCCATATCGGTAAAATTAAATATTATTTACTAGTTTTTTGATAAATTTGCTTCTTTTAGCAAAGCGAAGACACTATCGGGTTGTTTTTGTGAACTTATTCCTTTTAATGAATGCTCTGAAAAATACAATGCTTAGGCAGCCCTTTAATAACAGCTAAAGAAATTCAAGTGCTCCCCTATTGTGAATGAATAAAAGTAAACTCTCATTGCTTTGTGTATTTAAAGCCGTTATCATGATATTGAATAATAATAATAAAATAAAAAAAAAAACTTGCATTATTCATCATCAAGATAATGGATTTAGATAAACGAAGCAATGCAGAAAAATGCGCAATTGCGGCTTTTTGTTAATAACATGACGGTCTTTATTTGCTGACATGAATAGTTTTTGTTTGTTGTCATCTAAAATAATAAATAATTGCTATATTTTGATAAGCAATAAAAGACAAAATAAAAAGCTGTGCAGACAGACAAAATAAAAAATAACGACAAAGTCTTAAGCTGTGCCATATTGCAGACGAAACCCTTTGATAATAGTTTCTATCCCAACGGGCTTATTTATTTCATTCTCTAATTATGATTCATGATTGTGTACTTGACGTTTTGGTTCCTGTTAAAACGTCATGGAATAACAAGATGTGATATATTGCCGGAAGAAGATTAGCAAAGAAGAATACTTTGAATAATATATTTACTTATTTGTTTTATTACAAAAACATACACGACAAGCCCAACGAGACCAAATCAATATTGCGTACCGGATAGCATAATAAAGACACACCTCAAAAAACCGTGAACTTATATATATATATAAATATCTTAGATTATTACTGTCAATTCTTGCACTCTTCCTCCTTCTCCAAAGTCTTTCTAATCTTTCGTTATATTCTTTAGAGTATAATCTATAGGCCGACCGTTCGGTGCATAGGGTAACCTTCGTTACCATCTCTCTCTGATGGTTCGAAAACACAAAACTAACGGTTTCTGTTTTGCGTTTTATTTCTTAAAAAAGAATAGACAAACATTGTAGAAATTAATTCAATTGCTACCCTGCGCATAAAAACTACAAATTTCAATATTGTGAATGCTTACTTATATAGTATTGCTAATGGTTGCCCTCAGAAGTAGGCTTTTACTTATCATTATTGTTAAATATAAAAAAGAATTGGAAACAAAACGCGTAAGAATTTTAGAATTAAAAAAAAAAGTAATAGCTTGCAAAATGTTAACGGATACTGAAGATGACTTCTTCTACGAAGAAGACAAAATGTAAGTTTCTTCTTAAAAAAAAAAGTTTTATTACAAAAAAAAAAAGAAGTGGAAAACATATGGGTACAAATTTAGAATTGAATGTTTTTTGATATTTCGTCCTGTTTCGGTGGACATGTGTGTTTGCGTGCGTTGGGCCCGTTTGCGTTGACGCTGTGAATGCTTTTTGTCTTGGCTTTTGCGTTTCTTAATTTCGCACATTTTTCGGTTACAAATCGATAATTTTCACAATTATTTTTGCAAATTTCTTGTACAAATGCTGTATTCACTTTTTTAAATATTTTTATATGTAAAAAAATTTTCTTTAAATTTTGTAAATACGTTCATGAAAAGAACTAAATGCAATATGGAAGAAAGTGCACCATTGCTGCCTATAGAATCGTTGTCGTAAGTAATCAAGTTGTAACAAAGCAATTACTGAGACTGCTGTCTTAAAGTAAATGAAATGTGAAAAAAAGATGTTTTTTTATTTTTCAATACATAACTTCTCTTCGAAAGCTTCGATATAGCACCTATTTCTGCAACGAATTCAACAGATACACAATTGGTCCAAAAAGTGCCTTCGTCTACTTCACAATCTAATGAAACATTCGATTCAAAAGAAACAACGACAATATCTACACAACCGGTTGATGATATTTTAGTGACAGGCGAGATGGGCGCGACCGTTGTTTGCGCTGGCTCCCCAACGCATAATGAAAGATTTTACGCGTTTGCCAAACAAAAATTCGAACTAGAACGATTGTAAGTTGAAATAGAATAAATTAACTAATGGATCTCATTTTCACGTAAAAGTTTGCACTTCGCTAGTGTCATTACAATCAAAACAAAAAAAAAAAATTATTTGCAAAATTTTTAATACACATTTCACCTGAAAAGAATCTAAGCTAACATTTGTTTTTAAAAAGATGCACTTACGGGGCATGACCGCAAATCAATCGTGGATGTTTTCATTTTTTATTGCCTTAGGCTTAGTAAACTGTAGTCAAATTTCTAAAAGCTATTTACTAAAGAAGTAGTAAGTACTTTTTCCTTTTTTGCAAAATATTTACAAGCTAGACTTGCACTTAAATACCGTAAGTAATCGCAAACATGTTCTTTCCCTCAATATCCCCATAAAGTTTGATTGAAATATACTTTCAACATTTAAAGCGGATCGCGTTGGTTTCAAACATTCTTCGGTTTTTTTAACATTTTTTTTTCAAAATCTTTTCTTAGGGGTATGACGGTCAGTACAAAGTCTGTAGTCATGATTAAAGATGAAAGTAACTTGATTGGCATAAGCATAGGTGGCGGAGCCCCACTTTGTCCTTGCCTCTATATAGTTCAGGTGAGTTTTAATGTAACACTTCGGTCGCTTTCTTAACATTTATCATCTTCTTCGAAGATATTTGATGGTACACCCGCTGCCCGTGAAGGTTCGTTGGAGAGTGGTGACGAATTATTGGCTATTAATAACGTTAGTGTCAAAGGCAAAACTAAAGTCCAAGTGGCCAAAATGATACAGATTGCCAGTCAACAAGTGACCATACATTATAATAAATTGCATGCTGACCCTGAACGGGGTAAATCCTTAGATATCATTTTGAAAAAGTTGAAACATCGCATTGTCGATAACATGTCCAGTAATACAGCCGATACCTTGGGATTGTCACGTGCGATATTGTGTAACGATTCGTTAGTTAAACGATTGGAAGAATTGGAAGGGACTGAGATGATGTATAAAGGCTTAGTGGAGCATGCAAAACGTATGCTTAAAGCATATTACGATTTGCTGCAAACTTATCGTTTATTTGGTGATTGTTTTATGTGTATTAGTACACGTGAACCTCAGATGAGGGCTTCGGAAGCGTTTCGTATATTTGGCGAATTTCATCGTCATCTAGAGAAAGATGGTCTGGAGATAATTAAACAAATCAAGCCCATTTTAGATGATTTGGGTACATACCTGCACAAAGCCATACCGGACACAAAATTAACTGTAAGACGTTACATGGACGCTAAATTTACCTATCTCTCATACTGTCTAAAAGTCAAAGAAATGGATGATGAAGAGCATGGATTTGCCTCCATACAAGAGCCTCTATATCGTGTGGAAACTGGTAACTATGAGTATCGTCTTATATTAAGATGTCGCCAAGACGCCCGCGGTAAATTTGCCAAACTACGCACTGATGTATTGGAAAAAATGGAATTGCTAGAGTGTAAACATGCTAACGATTTAACGAACCAATTACGTGGCTTGTTGAACAGCTTAAAGCAACTAAATCAGTCGGTGGTGCAACGCATGGACAGTTTGCCTCATTTGTTTCCTATAGAAGTCGACTTTAAGGAAACGGACTTTCAATATAAATCTCAGATATTAGAACCTCAAAAACTCGACGAAGATGAAGATCACGAAAACGTTTCGCAATCAAGAAATGCTTGTACGGAAATAGTATGCGGTTTGGAGGCTGTAGAAGAACCAGCTCCTATTGTTAATATCTTGAAAGAGGAAAATGCTTCTTCGCTGAATGACAATGATTCGCTGCTTAGAGATCTAGGTCTTTTAGGTATAGATTTGAATGCTAAACCGCCTTTATTACTTAGTGAAAATCAAAATGTAACCGATGATTTTGGCGTCATGGCAGGAGCTGCCGCTTTGCCAACGATCAGTAATAATAACAAGATATTCGATTTCGATTTATTTTTAAATCAATGCCCTTCGACGTCGCCATCAACGGGAACCATTACGAAAAGCAACCCAGAGCAAGATCTCATGACAGTTAACGCGTTAGAGACCGATTTGCTGCTGCAATAAAAGTCCACGATTAGAGTTCATTGTATTTTTATATAATGTAGATTTTTTTTATTTCATTTTGACTGCATGGCTCAGATGCTAACTTTTAAATAAAACATATGTATGTACTAATAACGGAGCCCTCTAAAATTTATTTATGTTCTACAGTTACGTTGCATTAGTAATTTGTCACTTTTAAATTTATGCTAGCTAAACGAAAGCAAAACGGCTGAAACAAAGCTTATTGTGAATGATTTTTCACATAAATAACAAGCAGTCATTAAGCGGAATTAGTAAGTACACGTTTTTAAGTACATGGTGTGATTTTTAGAAATCATTTAAATGAATATACAGAAAATCTAAAAGAACCAATTATTTGCTAATTCATCCTTTTCTTTGTAGCAAAGCAATAATAAAAAATGTCATTGGGTAATGTAACAAGATTAAGTGAATTAGTCATACTATTGTGAACGTTTACAATAACCAGCTATCAGCTGAAAATATAACACGCTTCTTTGCAAATAACACAAGTCGACATTTAATTATGTCGCCGAAGTCTTCAAATAAAAAAAAAGAGCGCTGTTAGCTGGTATCATTGCGAAGTATGTGACGTTAATATAACGTTCAAAGAAAGAGAATATCATGAGCAGAAATGCCCCATAGATGAGGATGCATTGAAAACGTCCAAGGGCGAGCCTTTAGAGTATATACGAAATGGTGTCTTGTACACGGCCAGTGTGGAGAAAAAGAAATTCGAAATACCCGAATTGGAGGACATGCCCAATCGTTATATCAATCAGTTGTTATTTGTATCTGAGGGTGCCATACGTTTATTGGGTTGGCACATAGGGCAATATGTTGTTATTGAAACAAATGAAATGAATGAACCCCCTTTAATACGTAGCATATGGCCAATACCAGAAAGCTTCTTAAATACTCTTATTGTATGTGAAGAAGGTAAGTTGCATACAAAAAACATTTTTTTACAAGGACTTGAAACATTTTTGCTTTATTTTTAGACTTCACTTTGTATTGGACTAAATTTGCAGGAGAAATTTTACGTGTTCGTGCTTTGCCGGAGGGACAGCCTAGAATAGCTAAATCTGTTTTGTTGCACTTGCAAACCCACGCGCCTGAATTGAGGCTTAATGATAGCGATGAGCCTCTAACCTTGGTAGAATTGAAAGATTTAAGACGTTTATTGAAATTGGAATTAAAAAATTTCTGTTTTACTTGCGGCAGTCGTCTTCATTTTGATTTCTTCAATAAAGATTTATGGTTGAAAGTTGTCCAATGGAATGATGTCGTCGAGGATGCGACTTTAGAATCAGATTTTAATAAGCTTTCATTGGAAAACAAGAGCCGGGATACTGTCTTTAAAGTCACTAACATAACCATTTTGGAAATAAACACAGAAGAGCAAACATCAGAAATAGTAAATGACGAGATAAGCAAAAACCCTACATATATGCTAACGAGAGAAGATATCGGCGGCTTAACGGAACAGCTAGAAATAGTAGAGGAAACAATTGATTTGGCTTTGGGCCTATGTGAAATTCCAAAAGGTTTTATATTTTATTTTATTTACACTAAATGTGATATAAAAATGAAGGTTACCTTTGGTTTTGTAGGCGTTAAAATTTCGCGTGGGCTTTTACTTTATGGTTCTTCCGGATGTGGTAAAACTATGATATGTGAGGCCACGTCTTCCAGATTGCATGAAAGACTAAAGAATACTTCTTCGAAACCTTTAATACTCAAATTGCGTGGCGGTGAACTTTTCAGCAAATATCTCGGAGAAACGGAGAAGAACTTGTATTCATATTTCCATAAAGTCTATTCCCATTACCCCTCGCCCTCCTTAGTGATTGTAGAAGATATTCACAATCTATGCCCCAAACACGAAACCACAGAAGTAGTTAAGCGAGTGGCCGTTGCTTTCCTCAATATGCTGGATGCTATGAATAGTAAGCGAGAAGCGCAAAAATGTTTTGTTCTAGCCACAACTTCACACATAGAATTATTGAACTCCAATTTAAGACGATGTGGACGTTTGGATCGCGAGCTGGAAATTGCTGCTCCCTCTCCTAGTGGTCGCGCAGAGATATTGAAATGCCTTTTGAGAAAATTAGAGAATCACAAAGTGACGTCGAGGGATATTGAAGAGATTGCACAAATTACTCACGGTTTTGTTGGAGCCGATCTAAGTAGTTTACTTTGTAATGCTACATTACGTGTTCTCAAACGTGAATCCGCAACTGATCCCAGTTTAACTGCCGAAGATCTGAAAGCTGCATTACATACCGTGAAGCCATCTGCGATGCGTG
The DNA here is from genome assembly GCA_001077435.1 of Glossina morsitans morsitans. Taxonomy (NCBI): domain Eukaryota; kingdom Metazoa; phylum Arthropoda; class Insecta; order Diptera; family Glossinidae; genus Glossina; species Glossina morsitans. The sequence goes on from CCAG010022298.1 coordinate 54,332, forward strand.
AAGTGCTTATTGAATGTCCGAACGTCAGGTGGACGGACATTGGAGGACAAGACGACTTGAAAATGAAACTAAAACAAGCCATAGAATGGCCGTTGAAATATGCTGATCAATTTAAGAAAATGAGTATAAAACCCCCGCGAGGTATTTTAATGTATGGTCCACCAGGCTGCTCAAAAACTATGATAGCTAAAGCATTGGCTACAGAAAGTCAATTAAACTTTCTGTCTATCAAGGGGCCCGAACTTTTCTCCATGTGGGTGGGAGAATCTGAACGAGCCGTAAGAGAGGTATTTCGCAAAGCTCGCCAGGTGGCTCCAGCCATTGTATTTTTTGATGAAATTGATGCTATAGGTAGCGAAAGAAATGAAGGAGCTTCCGGTGGCTCTGGTAGTTCGGTTAAGGAACGAGTTCTGACACAATTATTAACAGAATTGGATGGAGTTGAAGCTCTAGAAAATGTAACGATTGTAGCTGCCACCAATCGGCCAGATCTAATAGATAAGGCTTTGCTGCGACCCGGACGTATAGATCGCATTATTTATGTGGGTTTGCCAGATGAGAAAGCGCGCAAAGAAATATTTGACATCAAACTTCAAAAAATGCCCTTAGCCGATGATGTTGAAATCTCTACGCTAATCAAAAGAACTGAGGGCTACACAGGCGCCGAAATTCAAGCAGTATGCCATGAAGCGGCTCTCAAGGCGTTAGAAGAAAACCTTGACGCTCACCACGTGTGTTGGCCGCAATTCGAATACGCATTACAGACAGTGCAGCCGCGTACTAGTCCTGACCTGTTGCGCTTATACCAAGAATACATGAAGAAGTCTTAATAAATGTTATGCGGCAGCAAATTCATTTCATTTTGAGATTGAGGTTGCGGCAGTTGCAGCCTTTGCGTATAATCCGATATCGGATTTGTTTCTTTTGAGAAGTCGTACATAAAGATGTTAGTTAAATGCCTATAATTTACTTCTTCTTCTTCTTGGGTTCGCTGCGAAGATTCAGATGGTTTACTAAAAGTATTATTTAGATTTTAGATTTGCTAAAAGTATAGTTGGTTCTTCTTACCTTTTCGTATGCTTCTTTAAATGTCTGGTTAAAGCAGAAGACTGATTAAATTTCCAAGGGCATAAAGCACATTGATAAGGTTTTTCGCCAGTATGAGTTCTGCAAAATAAAGCATATCCATATATAGAGAGCATGTGATTGTATGTTTAACTATATTCTTAATAACTTAATTAGGACAACATAACCAGAGCCAGCTTAAGCTGAAGCTGAAGAAAGGGCTTGTTTTCTAAATGATTGTCTTCATTGCATTTGCTTTGAGGGAAAAACTTGAACTCATATTTAACTTCTTTGCTCATGTCTGGTTCTGTTAGAAAATCATCTAAATCGGTCAATTGGTCCTGACATGTTTACCCTCTTCTTCGGTTACGACGCCGAACCCTGTATCTTAAATTTCATTGTTTGCATTCAAATGCAATTTGAAAATGACTTAAATTAAGCCAATCACCCGCCCAAAGTCGCCCAGTTAAACCGGGTTTATGTTTTTATACCCTACATCACTGATGGTGCAAGGGTACATTAAGTTTGTGTATGTTCTATGCAACACCCAAAAGTACTTGAAACGGACCCAATTTTGTGGTACGAACTTAATCTCAAAAAAAAAGTTGAATAAATTTGTGAAAGCGGCAAAGAGACAGTTACGTTACAGTTGATAACAGCGGTTGACATAAGCAAAAGTGTAAGTATTAACCTAATCAGGTAATTAAATAAACCGCAATCAAATGGTTTACACTTTTTTATGCATGCGTTTGTTGGGCGGCAGTTATCAATGGTTTTGTCATAAAATGAAATTTCTTTGCTTTGTTTTGTTTGTATTTTTATATGATTTCAATCGTTTCGTTACGTTAGAATATATATAAAGTTTCGATATTTACGGAGCGGAAATTCTTTCAAATAATTCATTTACCTCATGTGTGATATCAAGTTGGAACGTTTACCGAACACCTTATCACATTCATTGCATTTATGTCGGCGGATGCCGCGATGTACGGTTATCATATGAGCGTTCAGATAGCTTCCTTTGTTGAAAGCTCGTTGACATATGCTGCAAATAATATCTTTAACAGTTTTATGTATCGGTTCATGACGCCGAAGTTCTCGTTGTGATTTAAATGTACGCTGGCATTGCTTACACTTGAAATTACGCTGCTCGCAATGCGTGTGTCGATGTGCCTTCAAATTGCTTGATGTAGTAAAGAAAGCGGCACATGTTTCACATTGATAACGACGATACGAACTTGTATTATTTTCATTAGGTGCAATTATAGCGTCGTCACAATAGCGTGAAAGTGTTGCTGTCTGTCCGTGAACACGCTGATGTAGATGCAGTTTATTTGATTGCGAGAACTGGCGAGCGCAATGCTAAAAACGAAAGAGAAAACCATGTTAATGTCAAGGAACAAATTGCATTCAATTTTGCTAAAGCTTAAGCTATTTTTTTGTTTTACTTTTTTTAAGAAATAATTTTTTACCAAATCAACGTAAAAAACTTTTCTCTATGATATCAAAAATAAAAACTTTTGAACTTCGACCTGTTGCTTTCAATTTATTACTGGTTTAAATTTATATAATAATCAAATCTGAGAATAAGAGGCTAAGATTGTACTTGTCTACATATGCAAAAAGAAGGTAGATTATAATTGGGTAACGTCGACTATTACATATCCTATATCTAGTCCAGTTATTCGCTCGTCTTGGTAATAATACATCGAAAAATACATATATATATTTTCATGCAAAGCCATAATTTTCATGAAAGCTCGCATAGTTTCAATAGCGTACGTCCTTGGGGCAAAGTACGTCTGTCTACCAAATTTCATTAAAATATGTCAAAAATTGCGACCTGCAGCTTGAACACAAATGTACATGGACAGACATAAGCCGGGCAAATGGGCTTAGATCAATTGATAGACGGACAGACGAATTGATTTTCTGAATCGATTGGTAAGTCTATCTTAAACCCTTCTGATTACGTCCGCACTAACTTAATATAACCTGCATCGCAAGTGGTGTAGGGTATAAGAAAGAAGGTGGACAAAAAGGACCCTTGCATAGTAGGCGCATTTGGATGCACTTCAAGTAAAGCAAATATATATGACAATGGTGTAAATTTTTTTTATAATTTTGCGAATATCTCACTTGTCGATTATTGGACGAAATCTTTTAGAACTTTCTTATGCTTAGGCTTAGCATGCAAATTAATAAAACTTTGAAAAATTCGAAAAAATATACGGGAATATTTTTAAATTATACCAGAGTTTAACATTATTGACGGATATACGAGAAGAAAAAAATTAATTTACTCATTGTCCGTTAAAGGCTATAACTAGTTAACATACTTGGGAAAGTGATTGAACAATCGTCCAGTTTAATATGAAATGAATCATTTACAAGCAAACCGAAAGTATTCTTCCTGGAAATATTCATTTTACATTCAACGCAACAAACTTTCCAAAGACTTGTTAACACGTTTTCCATGATAGGCGAGAAAAAAGAAATATTCACAAGTTTCGGATAACTTCCATTAAAACTACTATAGCGTATATTTAATTGGGATTGTGCCAGTTTTAGCTGAATAAAGCCATAGTTATTTGTTTAATTTCTGATTTGATATATAAGAAATTTTTACACAAATGTTTTTAATTGTTTTGATAAAATATTTTAAATAAAGTCATAACCATACGTTTAAAATCTGGACGATGGAAAAACAACTGTGATAATTGGAGAGGTCATAAAAAAAGGACCGAGTGTTTAAGTTTCTACATTCCAAATGTTTCGCTTGGTATATCCATTTAACTAAATGACGTAATATGCTTTGTTGAAATTCGTATTATTATTGAAATTATACACTGATAGGTAGCGTTCTACGTTAAGTCTAATATTATTTAAGGGAATTCCCCACCAACTTTTAGTAAACATTCACTTTGTACAGTAAGTCAGATCGTATGGCCATATTCATACATACTTCGTTTAGCATGGTCAGTTCGTACCGCGCCGTAACGAAACTTACTTTTTTTATTCATTTAAACTAAGATCTAATATAGAATTATATACGAATTGAAACTTGAATGTAATATAAATCAAGCCTGCATTGACATTGGATTGGCCACTATTTACATATTTAATTCCTCCCCCACGTCCTTTCTGATCAACTCAAATCAAGTCAATGTGTAAAGTGTGTGCATCGAAATCGTGCTTTACAAGCAACGTGCTAAACGGGGGACGCCTGTATATTAAATGAGATTTAACGTGAAGACTCTAGCGTTCATATAGGAAATTACTATTGGATTGTCGCTTACTCTTGCCTAGTCAAAAGTATGCCTAGGACGCATTAACATTAAGTTCGTGGCCAGCATAATTAACAGCAATGTCAATTAAAATTAATCATGGTGCATGCCTCATTCCAAATTTAGTAACGATGCAATTGATCATCTGGAACCCTTCTCAATGAGAAAATTGTACGTATAACTCAGCAAAATCGCAAAAGGATGAAGTCAACTAATATTTGTCAACGTAAGTCTAACGATTGATAAGGTATCAGTTATAATGAAAATTATCATTTATATACAATTTTAATAAAATAATTTAAGAAAAATATAATCATTGCATATTTCAGTGCATGAAAAAGTCAATTAAAACTAAATAAAGAAAATTTTGGATCTTTAGTTACATACGATATATTCATCAATATTATATGATGGTCCATGCTATTATTGTAACAGAACTTTGTATGTATTTGTAAGGGTGCTACTAGTTCGACTATATTTTTTGAATTAGTTTTAATAGAAAAAAAGAGGTCTTCAATAAAAGTGTTTCTTTACACTCTCTCTCAGTGCAGTTAGAAGAATTCGGAAAGAAAACAGCGCAAGAAAATTGTACATACATAACAAACGCTGCTGTGTAGAAAGGGAGAGAAAAGTAAAATTCGTAAGAGAGAAAATGAAGAGTAAATGAAATAAGTTTCATTGCTTGGAGTTTTTGTCGATTGTTAGTATTTTAGAATTACGTTTATCTTAACAGTTGTTTAATGGAAGCGCTAACTAGATGCTGTTTTCGTGAAGCGTGTATTGTGATAACTTGATAAATTTCAAGAAAACGTTTATAATTAAAAGCTAAATAGTAATTAAAAAGCAAGTTTGCATACATAAATAACACAATTATGCAAACGTGGGCTTCTATTTCAATGTTGCTATGCATTTTTGGCTTTTTTCGCGAACTAAGGCCTTCAGAGCCTTTTGTGACAGAGTTTTTGACCAGTGACTTTCGAAACATAACTAGTGAACAATTAAATCGCTTGGTCTACCCGTTTGGCACTTATGCTGTATTCGCCCAATTGATTTTGGTATTCTTACTTACTGATATGTTGCGTTATAAACCAATTATCATTCTATCAGCATGTGCGGGTATTGCACTCTTTGCCATATTACTTTGGACGCGCAAAATTTGGGAGCTACTTATAGGACAAATATTCTATGGCACATTTATGGCTAGCGAAGTTGCTTATTATACATACATTTACGCTAAAGTAGAAAAAGAGCACTATCAAATAGTTACTGGTCATACACGTGCCGCTATATTGTGCGGCAGATTCTTGGCAGGAGTATTAGCGCAAATATTAATATCCACCGAGAGCATGAACTATCGCCAGCTACATTATATATCATTCGGACTGCAAGTTGTATCTTTCTTTGTCTCTGTAACTCTACCTCCGGTAAAGCAAAGTGTATATTTTTATAGAATAGACGACAAGGATCATGGCAGAGAATTAGCTATAAGTACTGACATATTATTTAGGTACGCTTTACTCTTCTATCGCATACATACATACATCTTTTTATTTTAGACCCTTCTGAACCTATTAAAGGAACATTTTCTTGGCGAAAAGCTTTCAAGTTGCTTATGAAGCATGCTATTAGCGGCTATACAAATGCCACTGTAATAAAATGGAGTATTTGGTGGTTGTTAGCTACCGCTGGTCAATTGCAAGTGATTAGTTATGCTCAAATCCTTTGGAAAGAAATTAAAGGAAGCGAAAGTACATATAATGGAGGCGTTGAGGCAGCCGCAACGTTGCTGGGTGCTGGCGGTGCTCTGGTTGCTGGTTCGATGAAATTTTCCTGCTACAAATATGCATATAACTTAACTTTAATCATTGGTTCCTTAATAATGGGCAGTTTCCTCACTATTTCAAGTATCGTTGAAAACGTGTGGCTCGCCTATGCTATGTATGTGTTATTTTGTGTTATCTTTTACTTTGTTATCACTACAGCCGGTGCAAAAATAGCCACACAATTGTGCGACGACAGTTTTGGCTTGATTTTCGGCATTAACACCTTTTTAGCTTTAGCTGTACAAAGTCTATTAACGATTCTAGTGGCTACGGACACTCTGGGGTTTTTTTTAAACCTTCGATCTCAATATTTAATTTATGGTTACTATTATATAAGTATATTCATTTTGTATTGTCTGTGGGATTTTGTGGAATGGTTTGTGCGTCCAAGGGTAAATTCATTAAATTAAGAACAATTCGCTGTTTGTTAAACTAGAAATTAATTGTAAGTCAAAGCGTCTTTATAAGTCTTTTTTTCTTTATTATTTGGAATAAATACCAAACTTGGCAAGCACAATAATATTTCTTACCTGGCATTTGTAAGGTTTTTCTCCACTATGTACGCGTTTGTGTATTTCTAAATAGCCCCTGTAGTGAAAAATTTTTCCACATTCCAGACATTGATCAGGTTTCTTTGCTGATTTATTTTTTTTCACTTTTCCTGTTGAATTGATAATACCATGATTTTCTTTAACCTCGACATCCCGACATATTATGGAGTTATTTTGGATTGTTTCAATGTTTGGAATTTTTCGGCAGTTCAGCACATTATTATGGGCATTTTTGGATACAAAAACATCGCTTAGTGTATTATCGTCGGCTTCGGAACGTGTTAAACTGCTAACATCGATTTCAACGTCGTTCAGCAAATCCACATCATCGTTACCCCCAACCTCTATTAATTCATTAGAGGCGATTTCGTTGCGAGGGAACATATCACGTAGATCGTAAATGGGCTCGACATTCAAGTCGATTTTGTTGTCATTGCAATCATTCAAATTACTGTTGAGATTAAATTGAATTTATTTGTTATTAATATTCCCAATTACATTAAAATCAAATATTTAGTCAATTTAATCTCACCTGCAAACAGTGCTGCCGATTGAATTTAAACCTAGATAGTCCCTCAAACGCTGTTCAGACGCTTCGGCCAATTGCTGCAAATTATACGCATCCAAAAGGCGATACAAACAGGACTGACATAGAAGAGTTGGTAAATTTTCGTCGATTGGTAGCTGATAATTACCCTTAGCTTATAATTATTTTATTAGTAAAATATTTAAATATCAGCGATACCTTAAACATTTGCAATTTCTCTATCATTTCTACAGGCGTTATTAGAAATGTCGGGCTATAGATTGACACCAATATGTCATTTTTCAAGCAAATTCGACAAATCTTATGTAATTCATATAAAGGCAAACTCTCCATAACTTGTTTTTTATGACTTGTGTTTTGTTTAATTAATCATTTGTTTAGTTAACAGAAGTAAGGCGATGAAACTTTTTCCACTATTCAAGTGTAAACATTTGCTTTTTTCGGATGGATAACAGAGTTGCCAAGTCCAGAAATATTAATTAGTAATACAAAAATAATTCACAATAATCTCATTATATGATTAGCCTCGAATTCAAATATCTACGTGTTATTTTCATATTCTGTCAAATGTAATGCGTTGCTGCTATTATTTATTCATTTCGAAACTAAAAAATGAAGAGGCCGAATATCGCTTTCTGCTCGCTCATACCCAAATGATGAAATTGCAACAACAATTCTCCTAACATACTGCAGGTAATAAGCTGTTAATAAGCAAAAGCAATGATTATAAAATTTTGAAAGATAATTCAGTTTTTTTATTATTTTTCTATGAAATCACTGGGTGGTGCACGAATTCGAGAGGAGAATGTATAGAATGCAAAGGGCTGGTGTACGAATTTGAGAGGAGAATGTATAGAATGCAGTGGGTGGTGAACGAATTCGAACGATAAACATCTGCATTTAAATCACTACTTTTTAATGTTTCACAGAAAATGAAGTAGATTTTCAATTTGTTTGCCAATTACAGACGCAATAAAATTCGATAAGATTAAAAAGGAAAAAGGCCGTTGTAGTATAGAAATCACTTTCCCCAAATATAAGATGAACAAGCAACCTACACCAAGAAATGAAGAAGAACAAGCAACCTACACTAAGAAAATAAACGTTTGATTTTCCCACGTTGGGCATCACTTTTGTGCAATATGTTATGTCGTTACTGTCCTCTATGTCTATCCAACTACTGATAAATATTCTTATATGTGGCCAGCAAGGCATAACTTTGATTGACCAATTTTACAAAACCCTTTTCCTTGCTTGATAGAGCAGGAATATCAGTACCACAGGTATGTTCGAAATAAATATTAGCGGGCGGAAGTAATATTCTATTCTCCCGCTTTATGTATGTATTGGTTTTATTAAAATTAAATTTTTTTCTTCATTCCGAAAAGGCAGTAAAAAACAAATAATTATTAACATTCCGACTAGACAAAAACAACTGCTATAACCGAACAATTCATGCCGACAAGCAACTCTGAATCCTTAGTACTTCTCCAGTATGGCAATATTGGTTTAATTTATTATACCCTTCCTTTGAATAGAGGCATATGAAGCTCCGAGTCATTTGTGATAAATATATACAGCAGAAATATTGCAATCATTTTGAATCAGCTGCCGTAATAAATACTGATTTCTTAAGTTATAAGAAAGAAAAAAAACACACCGAATACAAAGATTCTACATATAACACACTTGCGACTAAGATAGCGATTATTTAAAAGTCGACCTTAGCTGACTTATTATTGTATGTTTGCCTTATTAATGTTCTCTGATATTGATTGAAAAAGTGACGTTTCCCGAACAGTAGTAGAAAAATTTTCAATTCATAAGATAAGTTCGGAAGGAATTTGCAAATTAAATGTTCAATTATATTAAGAAAAATTCAATTTAATTATAGAAAAGTTAAAAGTGCTGCTTTAGTGTTTTACAAAAAAAAAAAAAAGAATATCAAATAATGTTAGTAAAAAGTTCATTAAAATTTTCCTAAATTAGTTAGGAAGTTATCATTGCAAACATTTTTAAAATTTTTCTCTCTAAATAATTTAGTGATAAAGCGGTAAAAAAATTATCTTTCCTTTTGATTGTAAAAGCAAAATTTGGAAAGCCGAAAAATTTCTTTTAATATCTTCATCAGAGCACATAAATTTGCTGATTTCACATGTACACACACAACTATAACATGTGAATATATTTCTGTGCGTAAATTTTTTTATACATTTGCTTGTTTCGTATATACAGAGCAAGAGACGAAAAGGATTAGAACAACGCTCGTACATATATACTGGCATACAAATAACTCTCAATTAAACGAACGAACTACTTAAAAACGGAGCAGTTTAAGTGCAACAATAAAACTAAACAAGCAGGTGGTGGGAGTAAACAGGAACGTGAAGGAAAAAGAATATAGAATAAAAAATCAAAAAAAAAAAAAATCGAGATTGGGAGAATATCACCTACACAAAAAACAAAAAAAAGAAGAAAAACAACTAGAACAGCAGTATCTACATATGTATGCTACGTTCATTAAACTATTGATGTTACAACAAATACTGAAACGTCAAACAGTAGAACGACAGAAATTTTAAACCCGGCCAAGAAAAGTACTACATAGATGCATAAGTATGTACGGGGAAGTATTGGTACTCAAAAGATAAGCACCAGAGAAAAAAAGCGTCTGATATCCTGAGCGGAGAGTTCTGCTTAAAACCAATTTAAAAATTTTCTGTAATCATAACAAAAAACCAGCTAAACAATTGCTCTTCTGACGACTGTCCTGCAGCAGGAATTGTTGAAGAAGAATTTTTAAACAGAAAAAAGCTAAAGTGTTATCACATCTATTTTTGCTGTTGTTGCGTATTACAATAAAAACAACAATAACAATAACGTCTTCATAAAGCAAAGTGTGTCACAAGTCACTCCAATAGTAAAAACTTAAGTGCATTGTGTGCCATATTTTGTTTTATGTTTCGAGTAGTGTAAAAAGCAAACACAAAGGGAGCGTTATCGCAGATAAATCGGAAGAAAAACACCCATTTTTTATTTACGAGCAATTAGAAGAACGAAGAAATAACAGCCGCATTATGAATACGTTACCCGATCCCTGGGTTATAACCCAGCGTGAAAAATTAAAATATCAGGACCAATTTAAGGCTTTACAACCTCAAAACGGTTATGTGACCGGAGGTCAAGCAAAAGGTTTCTTTCTGCAATCACAGTTACCGCCTTTGATTCTTGGTCAAATATGGTGAGTCACTCATGATCGTAGTAAACAATAGTTTTTTAATTAATTTTATTTAGATCAGTTTAATTTTTTGATCGTGATTATAGTGTTTGCCTAAGACGTTTGGTTGAGAATTACCGAATGTAAAACCAAGAAAAATAGATTGTGAAAGGGATGTGTTTGCCACTGTTGACGGAAATGAACTTGAATGATTACACTTCTACTAAATTAAACAAAACAAGTAAGAGCACACAAGTCGGGCAAAGCCGACTATTAGATACCCTACACCACTTCGCCTAATACAGTTATTAACTCATCTTGGTAATAATACATCAAACGTTACATGTAACTTTTATTCAAAGGCATACACTTGCATATTGGAGGAATCCTTATATGCAAATTCGGTAAAGTTGATTTCTTTGTCAATCGAGGATTGTGAACTAATTTTCACCATCAAGTATTAAAAGTTATACCTTTTTACTAAGTAAAGATTCGGTTTTCGTAGGAACGGTTATGTGAGGGAGAGTTCAAAAAAATTGCCACAGTCGAATCAAAATTTTCATATCAATTTCGAATGTCCAAATGCTATTACAAAGAGAGTTTTGGCGAGAAATTTTGAAAATTGCAATTTTTTTTCCAAATAATGGCTTTTCAAAATAGGTCGGATTCGTACCATTTTCAATACCGTTCGTTCTTGGGTCACGGTGGTTTACCAAAATTCATCAAAATATCTCGAAAATTGTGATCTGTACACATTTGTGAGCACAAACTTACATTGACTGATGGACATTCGGACAGGCAGAATTATTTTCTGAATCAATCGGTATAATAAAAATTTGGGTCTATGTTAAGCCCTTACGTGCTCGGATTTAATTAACGCGGTATCGCAAATGGTGTAGGGTGTAAAAACTTGGAGCTGTTCAGATTAGGCACTTCTAAAAAGCCTTCGAATGGTCGAAAAGTTATGTTTGCAAGTATAAGTTTCCTTGTATAAGCGCTAAGTGCACACCTTTTGATCTATAACATATCTAAGTAAGGTCGCAATTTTTGGTATGATATATTTTCTATACATTCCAATTTTGGAATGATTTCCATCCTATAAAAAAAAGTTGATATTCATTTATTTGCGTTTCATGTATATATACATTAAAACTAGAGATTAACTACTCCCTCTTTATTATTAAGTTCAATATTTTTATGCCTGTCACCGAAGGGTGAGGTTCATTTTGTAAGAAAGTTTGCAATGCTCGGAACGAAGCTTTACAGGCCCTGTAAAGCGTATATATTCTTGACCAGCATCAAATTGTGAATCGACTTAAGCATGTCCGTCTGACCGCTTGCGTAATGTCTGTTTTAAACATTCTTCTGGCAGCAAAAACGGAGCTATCGACTTCAAATTTGGCAGAAACATTGGAAGCGGGATGCTATTGAAAATGGGCCAATTCGGTTGAAGGGCACGCTTACTGTGCTTCGTAAAGTTAGAAAAGCGCTGTTTTTCAAAAGAAGTAAAAAGTTTGTTTCGCTCTTTAACTCTTTTACTTGTTTTGTCTGTTTTAGGATAATGGTGATGGATATAAAAGATTCGGTCGCGATCGAACGTAGTTTTCTTACTTGTGTAGATTGCTTTTATTACTGATGCGTTTAATAAACAAAGCCAATGAAAAGTTGAAAAGGCCAATTCCATAGGGAAATAGTTAATAGTCTTTAGCTAATCTTAAGCTTTGTCGTCCTTTTATGCATAAATTTCGTAAATATCTTTTGCCAACATTGCTTCATTGCTTCGTATAGATATTGGCACCAATCCAACGTTAATAACGGTTGTACCATTTATCTGCCATTGATAGAATGTTTTTTTTTTTGTTTAAAAGCAAGTTCAGAAACAAATCTAAGTCTTCATGTTGAGATATGTGTTTCTGCAAATTCTTTCTCTTAAGCTGCTTACCCGTAATGAGAGCTTTTACGAGCCTGCTATTTATCAAAGTTATTAAGCAACATTTTATTTAACCCTTTCTCCGTTACGCCAGACAGTGTGGCACACTTAACAGTCTGTTTTTTTATTTGGAGTTAAAAAATCCATTGCAGTTTTAATCGCAGACACATATTGTAGACTTATTGCTGGTAAAAATGCTTAAATTTTCTTCACGTAAAGTTAAAGGTCTTGCTGCCTACTTAATTCACAGGTGGAAGAAGTGAATAGATTAATTGCTTTCTTCGGGATTTTCAAAATTTTTACAACCTTTCATTATCTTGACCAAAGGCTTGACTCCGTTCTGTGACAGTAGTTATTCTCCAGGCATATCGTTAATCGTCGATATATTACATGCCTACTTATTTTCCTTTAATATTGAAAACTATTGCATGACGTCAGTGATGTAGTTAGTCATGGACGATCTCCTAATTCGAAAAAGGGCTTTGGTTTTCATATTGCTTAACGGGAAGGTATCTTAAAGCAGCGTACTGGCGCACGAGCACGTTGCTCTCTCCGTCCCTCCCTCTCTAACCAATTTTTATAGGTTATGGTGGCAAGCATTGGGAGATTTCATAACATCATCAAAAACGAGATTTTCTCTTTAAATGTTGGGAGCAGGAAATATTGTATAAGTCAGCATTACTGCCAGGGGGGCAAATTGTTGCATGTTCGCTTCGAAACCTATTATTATTACTTATAATTTAAGAAATTGTTTCGCTTTTGTTTAAATCAAAGCAATTTTCATGGAAGCTGTTTGCAATTGCGTGTTAAACTTTCTTTTCTATTTCAGTTGAAAAGTTTTTATGTAAATTGTTGAATATTTACTTTTCAGGGCATTGGCTGATACCGATTCGGATGGCAAAATGAATATAAACGAGTTTAGCATTGCTTGCAAATTGATTGGTTTGAAATTACGTGGCATGGAAGTGCCTAAGGCTTTGCCACCCACATTATTAGCTTCGTTGTCTACACTTGGCACTACACCTACTATGACACCGACCGGTCCTGGTAGTTTAAGCCCTTTGGATCCAGCAAAATGTATACCGGGTGCAGTATCACCATTAGTTAAGTCAGTAGAGATAATTGCGACCACAGCAACAGCAGCATCGGCAGCAACAGTTGCGCCTATTGTTATGGCTGGAGGAGTTAAGCCAACAATTGTGTCCGCCATGATACCAGGGGCTACGCCTAACATAGTATCACAACCAAATGTACCAACACCGGCTGTAGCGACTGCAGCTATAACAGTGCAACAAATGCCGGGTGCAGTTCCGGTGATACCACCAGCCATACAGCCGGGTATAATACCTGCTGTTGGATCTGCGGTTCCTAATATGTCTATGGTATCCGGTGCGGCACAACCTGGCGTTGTTGCCGTAGTGCCATCACCACCTATCTTGACGGGAGTAATACCCGCGGCAGTGGTTCCACCATCAGGTCTTCCTGGAGCGGCAACGACTATACCACCGTCGTCTATTGCCAAGATTATGTCGCCACCACCAATAGAAGCGAAAACTTCGACAACGCCCACACCACCCCAGAGCAATCCTCCCAGTCGCAATATGTCGATATCGGAACGCGCTCCTTCCTTAGAATCACCGTAAGTTTGAAAAACTTGTTTTAATCTAGTCGTTCATATTTTAAGGAATTTCGTCTAACAGACAAGGCGAATGGGCTGTTAAAGCTCCAGCCAAACGAAAATACAGTCAGGTCTTCAATGTTGCTGATCGCAATCGTACCGGATATTTGACTGGCGTGCAAGCACGTGGTATATTGGTACAAAGTAAATTGCCGCAAGCCACGTTGGCTCAAATTTGGACTTTATCCGACTTGGATTGTGATGGACGTTTGAGTTGTGAGGAGTTCATTTTGGCCATGTTCCTATGTGACAAAGCCATGAATGGTGAAAAAATACCACCTGCCTTACCAGTCGATTGGATACCACCCAGTTTTCGCAAAAGCAAATCACGTCAAAGTTCAATATCCGGACCTGGCTCTCGTCCAGGCTCGCAACCGGTTTCACGTCACGCTTCTGTTTCATCACAAGGAGCTGTAGACGCTGATCCCGCTGCAGGTCTACCACAAAGTAAATAGAAATGTTCCAAAATAAAATTGTTAAAGTATATAACATTTCTTAACGTATTCTAGCCACTTTTGAGGATAAACGTAAAGAAAACTTTGATAAAGGCCAAGCCGAGTTGGATCGAAGACGTAAGCTGTTGCAAGAACAGCAGCGTAAAGAGAAGGAAGAACGTGAACGTAAAGAACGTGAGGAGGCCGAGAAACGTGAAAAAGCCCGTTTGGAGGCCGAACGTAAACAGCAAGAGGAACTTGAGCGACAATTGCAAAAGCAACGTGAACTTGAACTCGAGAAAGAAGAACAAAGAAAACGTGAATTGGACGCAAGAGAAGCAGCACGAAAGTATGCTAATAGAACTATTAAAAAGTTTTATGGTCAATTGATCTTTTGTTTATTTCAATTTCATAACAGAGAACTCGAAAAACAACGGTTGATGGAATGGGAGCAACAGCGCATAGCCGAATTGAATTCACAGAAGCAACGCGAACAAGAAAGAGTATTAAAGCAAAAGGCACAGAATACTCAGCTGAATGTGGAATTGAGTACTTTAAATGAAAAGGTTTCTTTAACTTTCTCAAATTTCGCAATATATTGATTTTTAAAAAAATTTATTGAACTATTTCCCAGATTAAGGATTTATCTCAAAAGATTTGCGAAACAAGGGCTGGTGTTACCAACGTTAAATCGGTTATAGACGGCATGCGCTCGCAACGTGACAGTTCAATGACAGAAATGTCACAACTGAAGACTCGTATTAAGGAACAAAATGCTAAGCTTCTGCAGTTGACCCAAGAACGGGCTAAATGGGATGCTAAAGTTAAAGCGGCTGGTAACACGTTCGATGCTGGACAACAAGAGCAATTAAACGCTGCATTTGCCAATAAACAGGTAAATGGGGAGAGGGATTAGAAACCTCCTTTTAACTTTTATTATATTAATTAAAAAAATCCGTACTTTCTTTATAAGCTTATTATCAAACAATTGAAAGATAAAGTGGAAAACATAAGAAAAGAAATCGAAAGCAAAAAGGAAGACATTAACTCACACGATTTAACAGTTACGGAAGTTAAAGGTGAATTGGGAGCTTTGATAAATAAATGTGAGGAATTGTATAGCGATTACGATGCACAACGTACTCAAGTTTTAGAGATGAAATATAATAAAAAGAATGAAAACGTGTCAGCTACATCAGCTTGGGACACAGCGTCTGCTTGGGGTACCACCACAACTACGAGTATTGATCAATATGGTTTGAGTAATGATAACACAAATGAATTATCTGCTGAAACCATTGTGAACGCTGTAGATACTAGTGAACCTGCACCCGAAGGCTTCGTTAAATATCGAGCTGTTTACGAATTTTCGGCACGAAATGCGGATGAGATTTCTTTTATGCCGGGAGATATCATTCTGGTGCCATTAGAACAAAATGCTGAACCTGGTTGGTTGGCTGGCGAAATCAGTGGGCATACCGGCTGGTTTCCGGAAACTTATGTCGAAAAATTAGAGGAGGTTGACACTGCTCAGACTTATGCAGCACAAGATACCTACAATGATAACAGCCAAAATTATGAGTAAGTCCGTAAATAAACAGAAAACTATTTATTTCCCATTTTTGCCGGTTTCTCTGTCTGAAAAATTAATTTATTTAAAAAAAAAAAATTCCATTTATGTGTAGGGTTGTTAAGCAAATAGTTTTACATAAGCCAAAACTGTGTGATGTCTACGTTTCTTAAGAAATGATCCAGTTTGCCCAAAATACCCTTAAATTGCGCGAAGAAGATTTTAAGACGAAGTAAACGATCTTTAATGTTGCCAATGTTCGTATAAGCAGCCATATTAAGCAACAAGTTTTTAATAAGTGAAATTATCCGAATTAGATAAAATAGTGAATTTATATCCGCATACTTTCCTAGAGAGTATAGTTGTATATAATATTAACATTATATTTTATTATTTTAATTTTATACAAAAAAAAGAAGCACAACCGTGGATACTACGGAAGTTAGTGGCGCCAATGCTTACAATGGCGATGTAGAATATTATATAGCCGCCTATCCTTATGAATCGGGAGAAGTAGGCGATTTGACTTTTAGTGCCGGTGAGATGATTATGGTAATAAAAAAAGAAGGTGATTGGTGGACTGGTACTATCGGAAATCGTACCGGCATGTTCCCCTCGAATTATGTGCAAAAAGCTGACATCGGCTCGTCAGCACCCACCGCAGATACTACAGACCTTAATCAAGCCTACGAACATCAAAAGGTATGCTTCTAACTATATAATGTGTGTTTCTATTACTCACTAAAACGCATTAATAATAACTTAATAAATCGCTGCTCGTTTGTTTGTTTGTCTGTTTTACGCTGCGCATTATTCCCTTATCTTGCATTTGTCTTTTTCTCTCCTTTTTCATTTTATGATATGTTTCAATATATAGGATAATACAATGAACGGTAATGCTCAAGATGAATTTGCTGCTAACACTGCTTTGCAAGATCAACAGCCACAACAACAAACAGAACCACTAACAAATGATATTAACATTCCTGCCTCTGTATCCTCACAACAATACAATCTTCAAATGCATACAGAAAAGGTAGCTGCTGCGGCGGCAGCTGCCGAAGAAACACGTACAAACGAAGAACTAGACACAGAAGTTTCACAAATCAATACACAATCGAATCAGAAGATCAATCAACAAACGAATGAATCGTCAGAATCATTTAGCCGGCCCATGTCACGCACTTCTTCCATGACTCCTGTAATTATTCTTTTTTTTTTCTATTTACATTCATTAAATATATCTATGCGGTATTTGGTCCATATATACGCTTCCCACTTTTATGTTTTTTTTTTTTAATTAATTTTTCCCTCTTTTTTTTCTATTTCTAATAAAGCAGGGTATGCGAGCCAAACGGTTTGAAATCGCGCAAGTTATTGCTCCATACGATGCCACGAGCTCCGAACAATTATCTTTAGTGCGAGGACAGTTGATAATGATACGCAAAAAAACGGACTCGGGTTGGTGGGAAGGTGAACTTCAAGCTAAAGGACGCCGGCGTCAAATAGGCTGGTTCCCTGCAACTTATGTAAAAGTATTACAAGGCGGTCGCAATAGTGGTCGCAACACTCCAGTATCTGGAAGTCGTGTGGAAATGGCTGAACAGATATTAGGTAAATTTCTTCGTAATGTCTTCGTTTCTTAATAATATTCAATCATTTTTCCACTTCAGATAAGGTCGTTGCTCTGTATCCTTACAAGGCGCAAAATGATGACGAGTTATCATTCGATAAAGATGACATTATCAGTGTATTGGGTCGTGACGAACCGGAATGGTGGCGTGGTGAATTGAATGGTCTTACCGGTCTCTTTCCCAGTAACTATGTGGGTCCCTTTGTTACTTCTGGTAAGAAACCGAAAAGCAAAAAGTAGTCTTTATCAAAAACAGTTTCTCCTGCCCTAAAACCATTAGAAATTCTTTCCATGAGAGCTTTCTTATGTTTAGAAAAATTTTATTTTTTATTATAAAAAAATTATATTTTTTGTAACATTTAATGTTTATACGGCTTCGAATCATTCCTTTGGCAAATCTTTATCTTTGCCTCTATTTTAGTCAATTTTATTTTTAACAATATTTTTTCATTATATTTTGCGTCATCATATCTAAAATTAACCTGTATTTTAGTCTAAGCAAATCAAATATTTCCCTGTAATTATTATTGGTTATTTTTTTTTATTATTAAATTTTTAGTTATATATATTCGTATGTTATATTTAATACATTTTTTCTTTACGAGATATAAAAAATAATTATGTTAGCACTGTGGCTTAATAATCAATTGAGAACAAAAATTATTGTAGTAATCAACAAAGATTTTAAGTGAAATGTTGAAATTATTGTATGTTAGTGTAGTAAAAATACGTTAACATTTTTTACAAATATTTTGTTTAGAATTTTTTTTTTTCTGTTTTGTAAATGAAATTAATCATAATAGAAAAAATCGATGAGAAAATATTTTTATTTTGAAATATATGCGGCACCTTAATAGATGAGCAAACTCTAAAACCGTATTGTTGTGCTATCGTATGCATGGTATAGAAAATAAGCTTAGAGGCTTTTATATCAATTGCATTCTAAAGGGATGTACATGTACATTTCTAAGCAGGTCCTTGTTTTAATGTTATTGCAACTTTTTTCTTAATGTTTTATGATGTTGTTTTTATGTTATGTTTTGATATCATCTTTCAATGCTTTAGTGTTCAGTTTCGGAATTATTTGCTGCAAGAGTTCCTTCTCCAAGTTTTTTACCTAAACGGCGAATAGCGATTTTTCTTTTTTTGATAATATGTTATTTTTAACGAAGGTTTCGCATAATAATTGAACAGTGAATTTGGAAAAATATTTCTACGATCGCTTTGGTCGTTAATTTTTCGTGAAATATGGGAGATTTTACAATAGGATCTTAATCATAGTCCTACTGCAGGTGGTAGGATACTGGTGAAAATATTCCGAAAATATTCGAGGTTGTTTTAACAGTTCAGTTATTGTGAGTGGATGAGAATAATATCCCGAATTCCAACTTTTGTGGCTTTAAGATGGCCGCCAACAAACGGTAGGTCGGACAAAGGAATGTGTTTTTAATTCGTGGATATGGATCATCCTTCCTTTTCAATTTTCGCTACTTTATGAGTTTTAGCAACCGAGGGGCAGACAGGCATCCGTGACTGAGTAAAAATGCATGTAGTGTATGGACATAAAGCAAGTAATCATTTGCAGATGGGTATAAAATATATTTTCATTTTGAATAAACGCTACGTAAGATTACGGTTTATAATATGTCAAGATTTTGTAAACCTACGTTTTTTTTAAAAATTTTTACAGGAAACGTATAACAAGTTATACCAGCGGCAGCATATTAAATGACACACAAAATTCACATGGGAGTCACAAACACAGCAATTAAACAGAATTAAAAAAAAAAAAAAAAATTAAGAGCAGTATAAATAACATTAAAATTTATAAATTAAACACAATTTATACTAATAACTAAATTATAAAAAATTATGTGAAAAAATTTGAGCGGTTTAGAGGAGAAAAAAAAAAAAAAACAGAAAAAACAACCAAAAATATATCAAAAGATTTTCATAAGTATTAAGGACAATATATAGCTTTTTTGGAAATGCTTATTATATAAAAATAAAATTAAAAATATTTAAAAAAAGAAATAATGCAAATAGGGAACGAAAATTATTAAATATAATTTGATGATTTTTCTCAAAAATTATCACTTTTTTTTTTTTTTTTAAATTTGAGTGTTAAAGAAAACAAAGAACAAAAGAAAAAAGAAAAAAATTCATTACATTTAAAGGTTTGTAATAATTTTATTCGTAAAATTTAAGTGTTTAATTTCAATATATGTGAAATAATCTGTATAAATCGCAGACCTTTCCACCACCCTTCATATTTTACTAAACACATAACCAAAGTTTAAATTCAGGTTCAAAATAATTAGAAAAAATTAATTAATTTTAGAAATATATTCAAGCAGTGGATTAATCATTAGAGGGAAAAAACGCATAACCACCAATTATTACGAGAATAAAATGAATTATATACATTTACATGATACCGATGTATTGCTATTAAAACAGCATAATATTAAGCATTACATAACCGCATAGAAGCTGTTTATAGTTAAATTAATAATTATTAATTCAATTGTATATAAAAACTTGTGTTAAATGTTCTTCTACGACGAATAAGTCATCAAAGCTTGAAATGTAACGTTAATAACAATAATAATAATAATAATAATATACATACATATATATCAAAGGATCAGCTTATCTACTTTCATATGATGCACTATCATACATACGCTTCGTTACTGCGTTATTGCGTTAAATGCCACTTTTGTTGCTAGTTTTTTATGTATCCAAATACTAATCGCATCTAATTCTTTTAAGCGGTCTGAACTGCCAATTTTCTTTTACCCCAATAACATATTTTTTATGAGAATGTAGAATATTTTATATTATATCATTGTCTTCGCTAATCTAACAACCGTATTAGACTTTTTATTTATTGAAAGATGTCGGGTATATAAAAAAGTTTTTACCGCAAAGCATTTCTAAAATACTTTTCATTAATCAAACTTCATGTCAATGATTCACTAAACTTCTTGATCTCATTTACAATTAAGTAAACACACGGCCGACCATTAGAGACGCTGCACCGCCCTACATTTATTCACATAACGATTTTCGATAAAGCGTTATATGGGATGTGGTCGGATCCGGACTATTTTCAGTAGCGTTCGTTGTTGGGCCACTTGGGTGGACTTTAGCACATCAAATTTCATCAAAATATATCAAAAATTTCGGTATAAACACAAGAGGACAAAGCGGAAAGATGAACGGACAAGCTTGGCGATTATGAATCGATCGGTTTAATAAATGATGGGTCCATCCTATGTCATTATGTGTTCTATATATACCCGCACAACCTTAATATATCGTTGTACAAGAAGTGGTGTCGGGTATAAAAAATGCTTAGTGTTGCTCACAAAA
>CCAG010022301.1:0-32253 GCA_001077435.1 Glossina morsitans morsitans
CTATATTCCATCGAGACAATTTAATGTAATATATAATAAAAGCAAACAAGCATCGTCATCATGGAGGCAATTATGTATCAACAACAATTACATCTACAAAAATTTTTGATCGTCATCAGCCTCAGAATAGTAGCCAGCAGCGGATTAAAACCAGTGTTCCGGGTCCATTCTCACACCAAGTGTGTATTACATTTCTAAAAGATATTATAATTTCTAAGTAGTAAGTATATATAATAATACTTGGATTTTTTTTTTTTATTTAGAAAAAAAAGACACATTTATGTTTTTGTTAAAACTTCACGTGAAGTATATTTAAATAAGAATTTTGTATTTATTTTTTTTTATAAAAACCTATTTATTTTTATGTGTTTAGAAATATTAAAAATGCATTCATTTTCTTATATTGAATGCGGAGAATAGGCTGTAGAGGTCGTCCGACCGAACTTCGGGCTCTCCCATAAAAAATTATGAGCCGATGGAAAATATAAGTAAGGTAAGGTACCGGGTAGCCCTGGGCGTAATACTAGTCCATCCGGTTAGTAAGTTTCGTCCGTCCTTGTTGTCCTCATAAGGGGTTTAGCAGGCTTATTTCTTTAGTACAGCCCTCCGTAAAGTGTCTTTGGGATAAAATTTAAAGTCTCCTATTACACCTGAGCTGGGTAGATTTTCAAGCTTTGGAAAATTACTTTCAAAGGTGATTCTTCTATTGCATAAGACGCGACATTACGGTTGGCCATCAAGAATTATGAAATCATTCCCTGTACACCATAACTACTATTTGTTTTGTATTAACGTGAATAAAATTCTTAACGTTTTTGACGAAATTCTCAACTAACCCATCGGTCTGCAGGAGCAAGATAAATTTTAGCAGACCTAGTGTGAAAAAGGTGGTGATTTTCATTTGCTCATTTCGAAATGATATCAATTCTCCATCTTCTAATTTACTGACTGTTCCTTGTAGAATTGCGTTAGTTTATTCAGAAAGATTGCCTCTGTACGAGTTTCGCAATATCGTTGAAGGTAAAATGGAAATGATAACCAGATTTCATCAGGCTCTATCTTGCTAATCATTAAAAACTTTTTTGTGGTATCCAAAATATATATAAGCTTCTATTACTGACGCCCTTAATATGCTCAACAACTCAATTAAATTCAGATAACGTTAATGCCCACTTTTATAAATGCGCTGAAGTCATTATTCATGATTGGTGATTCTTTCTCTCCACCGAAAATACAAATTAATGAATTGTAGTCACTCTCAATATGAACTGATTACCTAACAAATCACCTTCAATTTTGTAACAGAAAAAACAATTGAGAGTGCTACTTTTTCGAGCGTACTTTATTTCTTTTGCTTTTTACTGAAAGATCTGGATACAAAACATATCAACTTACGGCTATCATTCATCTTGTGCGATCATGCAGCGCCTGCTGCATTACTTGATGTATCAGTTGTTAATATTATTAGCATTTTCGCTTTCTAATGAGGTAATACTTCATTCGATGTTATGTTTGCTTTGACTGCAATTATGAAAACATTTGTGAAAACATTACACAGTGCGCTCATCTATTGAGCGAAATTCTCTATAAATTGCAAACAACTGTAGCATTATCGATCTGTCACGCTCTACGTGATTTACAATTTAAGCTAAGTTCACATTTCAACATAATGTGACACCTAACCTAGTTAAGATAGCCTAATTTAGTTGTAACCCACATAGTCGTAATTCTAGTAATAACCTACTCTAATTGTATCAAACGCTTACGTTATCATTTTTGTAATAACCTACTTTAATTATATTAATTGCTTAAGTTAGCATATAATAATTTATTATATAAGTTACTGACCACACTTCAGGTGGGTCAGAAGTAAAACAAATTTAAAATAATAAGTATAGTAAAGAAAGTTAAAATAAATAACAATACAAAAGAACCTTCAATTGTGTTTTCACTACACAATAATGAACTATTCCAATAAAAGCTTTGGTATCTGAAATGTTTCTCGGAACAGGTGCAGCTGTTCGCTTGTAATGTTATCGTTATTTGTTCTTGTCATCAATGACTAATCCAATATGCGACACTTTAGATTAAAGAAATTAACAGTTGTCCTCACTTCATTTATGACGGCTTCGCTTTAAGTTTTGGAATGCCATTGTTAAGAATTTTCCAAGCCTTTTCAACTATTTTCTATATCATCCTAATAAACGACAACGTTCGAAATCCCCTCTTTTTTCTTTTAGATCTTTTAACTTAGTATAGAGTATTATATTTCTACTATTAAAACATCTGTTGACATAGCAACAATAATAAACAATTATTTCAATACTACGGTTGCAATAACGTATTGGGGGAGGAGTTACCACGTTCCATTTGCATTACATCTACCGTGCAAATATAATCTTTCTTTTGTAGTTTCTGACATTGCTAAATAATAAGTTTCAGTGCTAGAAAGGGCGACTCTTCATTGCTCTCTAGCTTCTCAATCAAACGAAATCAAAACGAAATTCGAACATTATCGTTTATCACTCATGTTAGCTGTTCAGACAGCGTCAACTATGCCGTATAACCAGCAATTCGCTTTCATATATAGTAAGCCCTAATTGGAAATTTCATTAGTGTACAATGATGATCTTCAAGCGATTTTTTAACATTCTCCATTAAAGTGGGTAAGGAATTGTATGGCATATGTCATATTCTATTAAGGGAAAGCGTTAATAAAATAAAATCTCCTAAGCTCAAGAGCAAGGCTAAACGTTGCCAACTTAAGGCTGGCTACAACGTTACTGCTGCAAGGCCGGTGGTCGACTCTCATTTAACGTTGGTTTGCCGCCCTATTTATGCTACACTAGCTAGGGTTGCTGGTTGGCGCATAATTTAGCAATAATGCGGAGCATAGCGAGAAAAACTTTATCCAGTGTGGATAAAGAATATTAGTATGTCTAAATTAACTTAGTTGTCTAATAATATTTGTCTATTCCTATAATATAAAAATGAACATGCTTCTTGAATATTAATGATTACATTTTGCATTAATCAATTCATTTTAAAAGTCATTCCTATAGAGACGGCGGGTTTTTTATTGATTCGGCAACCATCCCTGCAAAGGATACGGTGTTATCCTTTATAAACAGTAAGCGGCTGCCTGTGTAGTACAAGAAGGTGTTTGTTATTACAAATACAGGCGATCTTCATCTATACCGCAAAGATGGGGATGTATTGATAAAGAGATTGAGTATATGAGATTGCATGTATTCATCTTTTTTTTTAACAGCGAGTGACGTATGCTTATGTGTACGTAGAATCTCATGTATTCTTATGGTGGATGGATGAGTTATGGGGAATGTGTATTTATATAATTTATAATGAAGCTAAATCACATACTTCATGCGGCAGTTAATTTGTGGGCGGCAAAATTAGGGGGGCTCGATTTAGCATGTCGCAATTTTTTGATGAAAGTCGATCCGTAGAAGGGATTTAGCAAAAAATTAACGGTAGAGAACTACATAAATCTACTTATTAGACCTCAATAAATGTAGGTGTTATCAAGAAAAGCAAGCTCTTATGTGGCCAAGAAGTTGAATTTCCAGTTTTTTATAACGGAAACTGAAAAATAATAAAATTTGTTAATAAATTAAGTTTTCTAAATTTGAATCAAGCCATGCGATGGTTTGGGCATACTCCAATATGCACGCTTTCATGAAAACTGTATTTTTGGGTGTAGCAATACCAAGACGAGTGATCTCGGGCATCCTTTAATTTTCTTACTTGGTTTTCCTAATAAGACTGTCTTACGTATTGCACTAGATACCCATCTTTCTTAACTTTGCTTTTCGTAGTATACACAGATCTCCGCGTAATTTACTTTGAACGCATTTGAGTCTGTTCTTTACATCTTTTCACGCTTAGAGGTGTTGACCAAATGCAAGCTGTTTTGACATTTTGAACGTTTTAACACTTACTTCGCTGAAAATCCATACATCACCCATTTCTTTACATGTCTTTTGCTCCTTAGCTTATCCACATAGCGCCCTGTGGCAAATATGTATGTGTTTATAAATATATGATCATATTCGCCCGGTTAAAGTATTGGAAGGCACTTCTTGCGGTTTTCGAAATTGCAAGCGTCCTTTTAAAAGATGAATTTACACTATATTGCGGTTTCGAGGTGAAATTTAGAGAATGTTAAAACTTCGAGTTTGATCTTAGTAGAAATGACGCATCAAACATAGATTAGGTTTTACCTCATACGATTCACGTTCATTCATGTGTTCGTTCACATCATAGCTTCATTAATTACAGCTTACTTCGCGTTCGTACAACTTATATAATTACTTTAGACTTCTATGCGAATGGATTACCTTAAGAGTAAGGTTTTGTTTTCATATAGCAGTTGAAATTTGAAACTGTTGTTTTTCATGCTATTGATTTTTAATGAATTTTTACTTAAATACACTGACGTTGCTGCGATGTTTCGTGCGTAACTAGAAACTTTAACTTGGATTAAAATGTACATCGTGAAAATTATAAACATTTGAAGACTACTTGTATTTACAAGTTTTTTTAAAAAATTCTTTATTTCTTTGTTGCGATCGTGCAAACATAGCAGCGCTATCGCTCCTAAACTTCGATGTCAAAACGTAGAAAGACACCGTGATACGGTCAGCGGAATAGGGATGAACTGAAATTTCGTCAAAATGAATTTTTTTTTAATTTGGGTTAAAAACCGCGAAAATAATCATACTGCTTCATTGAATACCACATACACAACATTTGCAACAATTGCAGCAACGTTAATCTTGTTCAGCAAGCATAACGTAAAGAACAATAACCTTTACTTTATCACTTGCGTACAAACAATAAAAAAAATAGTTCGTCACAACAACAAAAAACATATTGAATACGTGGTAATGATATCCTGCTGCATTGTTAAGACCACATCTGGACGTTAACATATGTGAAAATCATTGTCACTCAAAATGTGCAGATTTTGGGAGCGCTAGAATCTGTAATTTTATCTTCCACCACTTCAAGAGCTTCCAAAGGGTTTGCCGGGAGTTGACACAATTACATATAAACTTTTTTAAATTATTTTATGCTACTAAATAGAATTTTGCCGAAGTGAAAAAACTAAAAATTATTTTATGTAAGAAAGTTACCGCTCAGCAATCCCAGTTTAGAAAGTTTAGATGTTTACAAGATATTGTTAGCTCCTTGAAAACGATAAAGTAAATTTCTGATAAATGCTTAACTGTTCCCTCTACTTCGTGATATTGTAGTGGTCTCACAAGCAGTTGTTTAGGTCCATGTGGACGAGTCTGATGATCGGAGCAAGCATTCCTCGTCGACTTCTAGACCAAGAGCAAGGCACAGTAATATTAGTGAATTGGTAGTGATTCCACTATCAGAATCCATTCCATGTTGTCCACTGATACTTCGGTTCATAACGTCAAACCACATACAAACCGCCATTTTTTAAGTGTCAAGTCAGACAATCTGAATATTCTGAAATTCAAGATACCACAGCATAGGGACATTACATCAGTCACGATTACCGTGCATGATGAGCTATACAAATTTTTTACCGAAAGCCCATTTTGGTCTCAAGGGGAGTTAGTAAAGCAGTTTGTCGTTAGGATACAAAGTCAAATAAGAATTCCATTAGGAGGGTCCTGAACCCTGCCTCCGTCAAAAAACTAAGTACGTCAACGGATTCTCTTATCCTGCTCTATTAAAATGTCAGACGATTGAATACGTAGTTGCGAGAATAGTACATTAGTTCGGTTCGGCGTAGTTATAAGATGACAGCACTATCTGAAACGCGATTCAAACCTTACGCAAACAACGCAAGACCCTTTTGTAATGAATACCAAGGTTTTGGACATGGCCGTCTGTTCAAAATAGGACGGTTGAGTACGTGATTTTTACACCTGCGGACGTTGAATTTAGAGCAGTTCATCTGAAAATTCAATTTAGATACATTTATATTCCTTGTGCATACATTCCTTGACTATCTGAGCTTGATATACATATGGAGTGTGTTTGATTTTTTCAAAAGATATTTAACAAACTGAGACCAAATGCTACTTTTGCCATAGTGGATGACTCTGACCTATCACAGGTGTCTTGGCAATTCTGTGAAAATGGTAAAGCGCTTATTCCGTCTTGCTCGAATGGTTGACTCGACATGTTCTTTGAAGGTGTTTTTAATCTATGGCTAACTCAAGTATATTATTAATAGTAGTAACAGAATTCTACATCATGTGTTTTCTAACTGTGTGGAAGTAACTATCCAATGTTCTACACCTCTTATAAATCTTGAGGATAAAGACCATCCAAACGGTGATATTGATCAACTTAAATTGCTGCGTTAACTTTTCAGAATACTGATATTCCTCTTCTGAAAAGACTACTAGTCAATCAAGTAATTGTGTGGTTTAAGTTAGACCCATTGCTTCCCAGTTTCTATAGCATAATACGTAAAGCTATGGACGTTGCTATTCTTGTAAATCAATCCACGTTTCATATCTTGTCCACAAAAACAATATGTAATGTAAAAAAATAAAGTACCATTGTTTTAAGGAATTCAAAAAGTAAAAGTTTTCTCATAATTACGTTCAGTATTCCTTAAAACCCAGAAGGTACTGCCGACTAAATTTGGTTTGCTACAGTAATTGTAAGCTTGATATATCCATCAATCCCAAAAATTTTTACTTTCGCAAAACTTGCTTACAATACTTCGTATGGATGATGCCGACGGACTTTAAGAAGGCGTTTGATATCTTTGCAAATCTCACTACTTCTGAAAACGAAGTACGGAATAGCTTAATGACATGAAAGTCTAAATAAAAGGCATTTGAGTGATAATTACAGAGGCATTTATAAACTTAGCGCCTTACCAAACTTATTAGATAACCTGATTGCACAAAGAGTAATGAAATAAATTATATACTCTACTTAACATGCATTCATCACAAGACACCCTATGGCGAAAAATCTTGTGGAAGTGAAATGTTAAACGCCTGTGAAATCTGTAAACCCCTATGATCTATACCGATTTTAAAGAAGGATGTCGATAGGACAAACTAGTCTGCTAATTCACAAACTTGGATGGGTATTCCTCCGTGTATTCTGAATTAGATTGCTTTGCACGGTCTAACACGTCTCAACAATCTATATGTATTCAGTAAATGGTGTGACTTAAATTTTATGCGACTTAATCTTAATAGATGAAAAAAAATACCGGTCACTGGATATGCATCTCCTACACACATCTGTTTGTATCCTCCTTTTCTAATCCGATGCTTTACTCCACACTAAGCGCGTAGTCAAAGCCAAAGAGACTTTTGGGGTTTGTAAAGCGATGGGCTCGAGAATTTTTGGACCCATATATTGCCACAGCACTATATATTAATCTTATCAGACACATCCTAGAATATGATTCAGTAATGCGGTGCCCGTCTTCCCAGTATTATATTGACTCTATCAAAAGTCACGGGATCGGAGTCGCAATTTGCCACCGTATGCGCGTAGACTATGCCTATGCGCGCCGTATGCGCGCTTATGCCTAGTCTTGAGAAACGTAGACGCATCTTAAGCATAATCTCCGCGGTTAAATTAATAAAGGACGAACTCGGTTGGCCAGCGCTTCTGAGTGAAATTTGACTTAGTGCTGCTTGTAGGACCTTTATGCATTACCCTCTAATTAAGCCTAATTTATGTAGATATAATTACGAATTTGCTAGCATCATGTATATATATATATATTACATTTTCGTCAATCCTTAGCTATTATGTATTTTTTATTTATTAAATTATTGCTCATTATTCCAAGCTGCGCAACCTTTGCTTTTAATTCTCCCTCTCATTTTTTCTTTTCACTACCGTAGGCTAAGTTAACTTTATTAACTCACCTGGCAAAGTACTTGTAATTTAGTATTGTACAAGATGTCATACTAAAATATAATAATAATCAATATCTGGTAATATAATTTGTAAATAAGTGTATATCAGGGGTTAATACTTAAATTGTAGCTGAATATTCATTAAATTGAGGGAACGAAATTGAACAAAATTATTGTAACTATTTGACCAGGACGGGAATATGTATGAATCGATTATCATTTTAATAACCCTAACACTCATCCAACTTCTTAGTTCAACCATCTATCAACGGCTTTACCCAAGGGAACCATCTAAACTTTTCGACATTTTCGGCGACGAATTCAAAAATGTAGAGCGGCCACAACTCCATCAGAAATATCTTTCTTAATTCTCGAACTTCAACAGCAACCTTGCCTTAGGTTAGAACATTACCCAAAAAATTGGCTACAGTAATTCCTACTCTGTAATCTAGTTGCTAGTAATAGCTACTAGTAGTTTACCACCTATCGTACTCCCTAGTGCTCTAAATAAATGAAACGAATTAGTATTGTTCTCAACGGTGTTATCCAATAAACTATTTAACTTAAACACAACACCGCAAGTTAAGAGCAAGCTGCAATGGAAAAACTCAACTGCTAACGTTTTCTTGGACTTTGAAAAATCTTTTGAGGCCGTCGGACACAACTAACCTTATCTTAAACTTCTTAACTTTAATATCCCACAATGTTTGACAAATATCAGTAGAAAATTTTCAACAGAACGTTATTTTTTATCCTATTGGAACTGTTACTGTGTTAATTTTGTTGTTCACATATGCAGCAAAATTCTTTCTCGGTCAAGTATGTCTTTTTCTTCAACGACGCTCCATTGTTATTGTTCTATTAACTTATTTATTCTCAAGAAATACTACAAAATTTATAATTTGGTCTCAACGAGTTTTCTGAATCCTGCAAAAGGTAAAAGATTAAACTTAACGATACTAAATTGCAAGCTATCTGTTTCATAAAAAGAGAAATTTCTGTATTTGCCATCAATATCACAAACAATGATGAAATTCAATGATCCTACAAACTCTGAGATACTTGGGCATTTTTGCAGATAAAAAACTTATTTTCAACAACCGCATAGCTAATGTTGTTTAACAAATAAATCTAGATATCAAACCAGTATAGCAGAGATAATTTAAACCAAAAGTCTTAACAGTAAAATTTTAGTACTTAAAGCTATTTCTTACTATGTACACTGCACGAGTGCTTCAATTTTGCAACAAAGAATAACAAAGAAGAAAGAAAGTGTTGAATGATATCAAGAAAGTGTTGTTTTTGCAAATGGAAAATTTTGGAACTGTTGTTCTATGTCATTTTATCCGTTTATAGCTAACTTAATTTTCCTCGAGGACCTCGACTTGAAATTATTGACTCCCGTTTACTTTTGTGACTTGTTTACATTATTTTTTATATTATTGGGTAATGTAATTTACACTTTAATATTTTACCTATATATATTTCTATATAACTCATATAGATGCTCTATCGCATCATGTCTTAAGTATAAATAGTTAGCTAACATGGACCTTTAAACGAAAATTTCCATTAAGTTCCAGTTTTGTTCAAAGCTATTATTCCAATCTAAAGTTTTAGTACATGCATACGCGGTTAAATTATTTTGAGTTGCAACAAAGCTAGGCTATTTGCTAAGTTCTAACCCACATATTTTAACACATACATAGAGTATTCTTACTAGGCACTTCTTTATATTTAATAATTTTCAACGGGACACTTATATATCCTTCATATCTAATAGCGCTTGTCGGGATATATATCAAGTAATCTAGCACATTATATAATTAAGAACTTTGAAAAGCTAACCACAAACGTATTGTAGTATGTGTATAATTATAAAGATATCTTTAATTATGTACCATCGTATTCTTTTCGTATTTAAATCGATAATTACGTCGTGGAAAAATATATCTAAATAACGTTACTTTGCCAATACGAGGTCCCTTAGCTACTATGGATATAGCCACATTGTACGCAGACATACCAGACAATTCTTGTATGCAAAACACGGTTTCTGCTGCGACATCAGCGAAAGTTACCGAACAATGTACATATGAAGAGACACATTTGATGTTAGTTAAACTAGACTCAACTATCAATAATATATATACAACTGCTGTAAATAAAGCGCAGTGACAGTGCTTAGTGAGGCAGCCGAGAAGCATAAAAGTGCCGAGCGATCGCAAGGGTGGCCTATTTGTTCAACGCCAGTGGATCGCGGAGGCAGATTGAGACAGTTAGTATTGACTATTATCATTTGTCCGGCCTTCCATCCTATATTCATACTTGCCTTGTTCAAGTCGATAGGTATGAGTAAGTATGCAGGCGCTTTTACCGTTTTGCCGTGTGAAGTGAATGTCTGTAATTATATATTATAAATTAATATTTTTCATGTAGCTCCTTGTTCCTTATAATTATTTTAAGTCTGTTTGATATGGATTCGACTACTCTTTTGCAATTGCCTATAAAATTTGTTTACTACAGTGTCCGAGGTTGACTTGGAGTGACTGTTTGTATTTATAAATAACTTTCTGGTAACGGAACACTTGAAAACACTGAACAATGCTCCAGCAGCCCATTACTATACATGTTGTGCGTATTGTGCTTATTTTCATAGAATTTTTATTGTTTTTCATTTTCATGTTAAGTTTACTGCCTAGTCCCATATCATGAACGTTATTCAGTTACATGCAATAAATTTGAAGAGTTTGACCTTCTAGCGGTCTCTGATATTTTACAATTAGATCAGCACAGGAAGCAGTCGTCTCATAGCAAAATTATTTTTATAAAAAGGACTCGAATTCATTTCGAATAACAATCAGCAAGATATTTAGAGCCACAATATTAAAGAAACGCGTTGATCCGAAGAAAACTAACGGAGTCTTAATTCGGGATTCGCTTATCATCGAAATATTCAAATAAGTAAGTAGTAAGTAAGTATTCCAAGTTTTACACGAATTTAAAATTAACTCCTGCCAACTGACGTATAAACAAAAATGAAAATGCCATAGAACTGAAAACGGAAATTTATCACCCACAATTTAGGCTAAGATAAACTCAACTGGTTAACTACTGCGATGTTTGTAACAAGGAAATATATAGGATAGGTGTCTAATAAAACAAGCATTCGAGATAACAGAAGCTGCTTAGATGTGTTCTACAACTTACAAAAAAAACCTAATTTTTAACGTTCACGTGCAAATTTTCTGAGTATGCCTAATCTAAGAAGATAAAGAGTAGATGTTAGATTTGACTTGAAAAAGCTCCAACACAATACCAATCCAGTGTCTATGACAATAAGTTGAGCTCCTCTTTTGGAATTTCTTAAGCAAATAGGAATTCAAATTGTCAGATTTGTTTATCAGGCGTGGTCTTCACATTAAACTACTAAGCTTTACATCTGACAATTTCTATACTTGCGGAGAAAATAATAAAAGTGGCGATTACTGACTTTACTGGAAAACACACGTGGTCATCACAAATTGCCGACGAGATAATTCGGTTTGGAATATTTGAAAAGATAGGCTAGACATTGATGTTCGTCAAATACTCTGTCAAGAAAGAAATGTTAAGATAGCTATACTACATAAATCTAGTTGAAGTGCTGCTTATTCTATGTTATACACTTTGGGCAGTACGCAATCCCTAGTTAGAAAAACTTATAAGGAATTATGTGAAATTTTAAGCACCCATTATACTGCACCTACAATCATTTATCGAGAATGAAAAAGCTTTCACATTGCGACCAAATATGATGACTGAATGGTTCACCAGAATAGAAAAGTTACCACTGTGTTCTAAATTTTGTGAACACTTAGAGACATTCATCAAATACAGATTCATGACGGATTTACGATAAAAGATTTTCACCAAGTTGTGTGAAAAAGACATTTCCTTTTCATTATGCTTTTCATACAGCATTGATAATCCCATGCAACCACGTTATTTACGTCTGTTTGCAGATCAGTGGAATAGTGGTCATCGTTAAAAGAGGGGATCCATTTTGCATCGTCTGCATACATCAAAATGTGTGACGACGCAATTACAGAAGCGAGGTCGTAAGTATTAGAAATAAATAAAACGGGCCCAGATGAGTGCCTTGCGGAACCCCAATCATTATTGAAATCTCATCGGGGTGGAAGGAATTATACAGCACTCTAAAAGAGCTGTTTTGTAATGATCCTATCCACTTATTTAAGTTAGGAGGAAAATCGGACAACTGTGGTTTAAGGATTGCCAGCGTATGGGTAATTCCGTCAAAAGCTTTACTGAAATCCATATAGACAACGTCTGTGCACCACCGGAAAAGGCGTTAAGGAAATAAATTGTAAGTTATCATAAGTTAGTGGTAGTTCATACCTCTAGAAAATTATGCTGAATCGGAGAGATGAGAGATTTCACTACAAAATTTATATGTAGAGCAACAATAAACTCAGCGTCCTTAATTTTGCAGTACTTCTGTAAATCTTAACCAAGTATCTATTACTGTTTTTATAAATTGGTATAAGAAAGCTATTTTTTAAGATGAGTGGGAACACGCTTGGTTTTAGCGAGAGATTAAAAATTTTCACCAAAAAGCTCTTGAGCACTTGATGTCAATACACATGAGGCTGTAACATTTAAAATAAAAATAAATTTATTTATTTATTTGTCCTGAAAGTCCTTTCAAGGGTAAAGCTATTATCTGCAGAAAGTTTAAGGCTACCTAAAAGAGAGGCAAATTTTCCTTTAAATATTTTAAAAATTGATAAATTTTCTTTTAAAATTTGCAATTAGAGACCACGAAAGATAAAATAGTAACCGATTTTTCCACACTCTTCTCATTCTTTTCTTTTTCTTTGTTCTTTTCCCTTGCTCTATTAAATTATTTGCAATTTTAGTAAACATAATTAATAAGTAAATTTGTTGATTTTTCCCGATGACACCATAGTTTCTTTAATGCAATCAATCATCTTCTGTGATTAGAGAGAGGCTCACAATTAACTTCCAAAAATAATTATCAATATTTAAGATTTCCATATACATCATTCTAATATCGCCGTGTTTTTCTTTTGTGTGCTACTTGTTTTCTTTCTTTTCAGCAAAATGTTCAAATGGTAGAAATCGTATAGATACACCGATTAAATCACTTTTTCAATAATAGCTTTTAAATCTTTAGTAGATGCTTTTATAAATTACTACTTTAATTATGGTAAATGTATTTAATTTTCCAGAAAACTGTTCTCAAATTTCAACTTCCACCATCCGCCATTTTTCTCTCTTATTTTTTTCATTACGTTCCTCCTCATCCAAATTTTGACACTTGCGCGCGCGAAATTCACAATTCCTTTTTTAGTGCATGTTTGCATTCTTGTATTACCAACAAAAAGATGAAAAGGGATTTTGAAAAAAAACAACTCATATTGCAGGGCATGCCATCAAGACCTGGCAAACTACAACATTTCAGTCTCTTTACGCTTTGAGCAACTTTGTCTGCTGAAATGACAATACCAAGATACTAATCGTATTTTTAATTCCATACGGATAGTTAATATTATGGTCATTGAGATCTGATGAGAAGTCACGTTCGAGGAATTTTGAAAAAAAATTTGCGATCTTAAAATATGATTAATGAGATTGAAGCTAGGCCTAGCTATATGATAGTTGAAATACTCTTTCGTAATCATCCACTTTTCAGGAACTTCTTATCAAGCTTGTTTTTTTTTACTTTTGATCGTCTTTAGTTCCATATTGAACCACGGTAGGCACGAGCCACGATCAAAATACTCTGTATTAGGGGCTTATTCATACATGGCTGAAAAAAGTTTTTCATAGAACCAAGACCGAATTGTATCAGTATCGTCAGTTGGAATGCCAACATAAAAGTTTGACAAAGATCTCTTTTGTAGAGGGCTGTTTGTTTTGTTGAAGGCGAAATTATTGAAGGCGAGTATAAAAAGCAGAGCTGCAACTTGACGGCTTAACGAGGGAGAGGAGAAGCCATATGCCACATCCCGATAAGATTTAGGTTCCTCCCTTTCCTCTTCGCCTGGTTCCTCCATTACCTTTAGTTCATTAAATAGAGCGCGGTACTTGTTAAACTTCGCGGTTAATGCCTTCAAGTCCTTAGCCATTTCGGCAAATATAGTTTTTGCTTACGTGTACAATTTATTTTATGCTATATCCTTCTGGTTGCGTTTTGGGCGCGACCATTGAAGCCCTTTAGAGAATTCGTATACAGCATCTATAATTCTGCCTGTGGAATTGGCACATTTCGTAAGAGCAACCCTCTCCGATATCCAACTTCTTGGTGTACAATTCGTATATAAACAGTTCATAGACTTATACCAAAAAAAAAACTCTCCACTAAGTTAGCAAGTTGCAAGATTAAAGGGAAGAAATAGCTAAGTTCTGGTGCAACTGATGACACCCGAATTAGTGACCAAAGCTAGATGATGACGAGCAGGATCAACGTAGATTTTCTAATATTATTAACAACTGCTGCTTCAAACAATGTGAAACTGAAATTCTTCACATCCAAAGCTTTAACCAAAAGTAGAAAAAATTGAAGTACTTTCGAAAAAAAAACCATTGTCTTTTCTAGGTAATCCGTTTACGCTGAGAGCTGACCATAAGCCATTAATCTGCATTTTGGGTGGAAAGAAAAGATTATCAGTAATGGCTTCAGCACGCTTACAGAGATGGGTATTAAAATTGTCCAGCTGAGCAAATTAAAGTAATTAGTAATAGAATCTCAGATGGCTTATGGCACAAAGCAATGCTATCTATGATTACCAAGAGGGAACATGTTAATCTAATTGAAACTGAAAATCAATTATATCTAAATTTTCAAGATATTGGACGTGAAACTCGTAAAGAAGCAGTTTTCTCTAAAGTGAATAACGCCATTCTTCAAGGAATAGTCCATGAATTAGATAATAATGATTGTAAATCTTTTCGAAACTAGCAGTTTGATTTGTCAGTAGAATAAGATTGCGTTATGTGCGGATATAGAACTGTCATACCACGAAAATTTCGATAACCGTTATCAAATCAGTTGCATATGTCACATCTCGGCATTGTAAAGGCGAGAGTTTTAGCAAGATCAGGCGAGGAATGAATAAAGAAATAGAGTCAATGATACAAGCATGTGAACTTTCACAAGCGTTACGAAGCAGTCCGGAGAAAAGTTCACTGATTCCTTGGTTGCCTTGTAATAAAATATGGAACAGAATACACATTGATTGCACGGTTTGTATTAATAATAATTACTTCTTATTGAACGAGAAACATTACTTCAAACCTATGGGCTACAATACATTGTTGTTAGTGATAATGGACAACAATTTGCGTTGAGAGAATCTCAAGATTTTTTACCAATAAATTTAATTGGACACATACTTACAGCTACTCGATATCCAGCAACCAATGGAAAAGCTGAAAACCTTCAAGAAGTTTGTTGCTGCCAATACTAAGGCAAGGACCCGTTGCGATGAAGAGAGGACCATTCAACAATTCTTGATTGACTGCCGAACCTTATTCATAGCGCAACTGCTTCATCCAAATATTTTTTTGGAAAATCGATAAAAGCCCGCTCATTACAGGCGATTGCTTTGCCTGGTCACTCAGTATCTTTTAGTTAACTAGTTATCATTTGGAACATGTACCTTGAGGACCATTTGTGTGAGAGTTATGTATGGCTTTCGTCATTCGATATTTATGAAAAATAATGGAAAAATAAGGAGCAAGTTTGACGCTTGTTTGTTTACAATGATACAATCAATTACAAAATCATGGAAGCGTACATAAAATGACATGAAGTGAAATCTTGGTCATAAGGCCAAGAAGTGATAAATAAATAGTATTTTAATAATAATGATATATATTACATATTCATTTCTTAGGAAAACCTTGAACGCGGACTTGAACCTTACATATATATAATTTTGTGTTTATTTTATACAATATGCAAATATATTAACATACGAATTTACCTAAAAAGAAAATTTTAAAATGAATTGAGAATCAAACTTGGTTTTGGGTTATATAAATAAAAGCCAACGTTTTAATTTTCACAAAACATCTTTAAGCGCAATTATCCTTTACATTTTTTAATTCACTACAATTTAATTTCCAAATGGAAAAGATGTGCCGATTCTTATTTCTTCACTTATTCGCCTCTTTTAGGAGATCTCTAGCGAAACGTCGTCAAAATAACATGCGACAGTTGTAGATCTTAAATCCTGAATTATGAAGGGCTGCACAAACATTTACAAATTTTCCTAACTTCCTTGGATTACATCTGGTTTTCCGCTCTTCTATTAAAATACGCAATCCACCTTGAGAAAGCTTAATTTACATTTTTGAAGAATGTATTTAGTACTACACGAATGCATTTCTCCACAATATTTCTCGTTTTGCAAGCAAACGGCTGGAATTCTGAATGGCGTCATTAACTGCGATTCTAAAGGATATCCGCTATCCACTGAAAATTTTTGAATGGCATAGCTACGTAGCGATATTATTATTGTTGATTACCAAGGAGCCAACCAACGCTTTGATTTCCAGTCTAATGGTCTTCCATGTGATCTCTTCCATGCGAATCGTAACTTTATCTAGGAAATCTAAATTTTACTGTTATAATTTTCATGTCATCGTCGTAAACCTTAGAAATAAAACATGTAGATGAACTCACCACTAATCCATTCAGGCTATGCTCGCCTTTTCGGCTTATGAAACGTACTTCATTTTGTGCGAGCTTACTTGAAATAAATGTGGGTTCCGTCTACGCATCCAGTCGCTTCAATAAATATCAGAAATATTTTAATCATCGTTTATTGTACAATAACGTCTCACAAAAACAACAAAAGCACAAACAAACTTTATTTCACAAATTTAAAATTTTTGGTTTGGTTCGACTGGTTGAAAATAAAAAATATTGTTTGGGATTACAACTTACATCTGTTTTCTTTTTAATTGAAACTCTAAGCAATCAATACTAACTCAAAGAGTGAGCAATTTTGCTTACGCCAGTTTTGACACTCTTAAGAAAGCGTTTCTCTTTCCTCTTGTGAATACTGTAACATCCGCGTATATAAATGTAGATGGTTTCGATCGATCTCCTTTTTCCTTTACTTCTCACATGGGACAAATACTTTATACAATAACGGAATAACGTTATTATATATCTTATATATATAAGGATAATTATGAAAAGAGTAACAAAGAAAGGAGAAAGAGAAGAAGCCACCCTTCCGCACACATAAGGGTGGAGTTTTTCCAGAGCAAATGGCAAGCACAAACAGTGAGAAAATTGAGTAACAGCAGTGAAGGGGGACGGTTGTGTGTCAGCCCTTCGATAATTATAAAGTAGAATATAAAAAAAAAATCCGTGTGGAGTGCAAATTAAAAAAAAAAATGTGTCAAAAGCAAACAAAAAGAAGTATCGTGCTACTTTCTTTTTTTTTTAATTTTTAAGACATTAAATAATAAGACCTTATTCCTTAAAAACGGTGTATGTAATAACTCAAAAAAATTTATTGTAAAAAAAAAGAAAAACGCGTATAAGAACATTTTTTTTACAATAAAGAAAAGGTTACATTACAACATCGTTTTTTCCCATCGCCATTATTACTCATATTTTTGATGACCATTATAAATGTGACGTATGGATGGAATGTATTATGCATGTATGGATCTGTGAGATCTGTACGGAAATAAATGTGTCTGCAAACAACGGTATCCATAAATATTTGCTGGCGAACCAGATCACATCGACCTAAAATGCTGCTATATGAGGCCACGGGTAATTTTAATTGTTGCGAATCGCTTTAAGAGCGAAATCATCTTCTTTAAAGGTAGTAATAAGTTTAGTAGTAGTAATAGTAGTAGTAATTTTCTTTTATTTATTATAGATACATTTTATATACATATTATATTATATATTGTATATACAAAAAACGATATTCTTATTAAAAATTAGAAATAAAAAAAGAAAAGTTTAACAATTAAAGTGTTAAGAGAATGGTCTAGTGAAAGTAGGGTATTGTGTGTGTATGAATGTGTAATCGTGCACATTGACTTAACGGGCAAAAAAAGAAGATGGAACAGACAAACAATGAGACAGTTGACCTACATCGCAATCATAATAACGTTGATATGAGCCAATTTCTTTTTAAAATATAGCTAAAATTATTTTTTATTTTCTCTTGTACACCTCAACTAAGCTAGTCGGCATAACAATAAATACAACCGCAGTTCTAAACGTTCGGTGCACTACCTATAGCTCAAAAACTTTCCAATACTTCCGTCAAATTTTCCATTACAATGCATTAATAACTGAGAGAGGCGTAAAACAAGAGAGCCAAATTGACGTTTATTTGTTTAGTAAAAACTTTAACAGTCCTTTATTTCTACTTCTTTTATTTATTCTATTATTTTTAGCTTTAGACAAACCACAAATACAAAGTGCAAAGAAAATCGAGGGACAACAGACGGTGCTTTAAAAAAACAGCAGGGGGCCCTTGCAAGGAAGTGGCACTGATGGCCAGAGAAATGTTTAGATGGAAAGAAATGTTTATATATATATGAAATAAAAGAAGTTGCTAGTACGCAATTATTCGGTTTACTTAATACCATTCCGCTTAGACTGAGTTTTCCTTTCCGATTAATGAAAATTGCTTCACTTTCCGCTGACTTTAAAAAGCATATATGCGTTCCATCAACACATCCAATCATTGTAATAAATAATAAAACTATTAT
The DNA here is from genome assembly GCA_001077435.1 of Glossina morsitans morsitans. Classification (NCBI taxonomy): domain Eukaryota; kingdom Metazoa; phylum Arthropoda; class Insecta; order Diptera; family Glossinidae; genus Glossina; species Glossina morsitans. The sequence goes on from CCAG010022301.1 coordinate 18,684, forward strand.
AATGGTCTTTATTGTAAAACGTAAAGTTCAGTTGTGTAGTCAGTCAGTAAAGTTCAATGTGGTAAAACCACACCTTCGCGTCCGCGCTTACCGCCCATTGGATGCACTCCGCACAAAGCTATGTTTTCAACTGTTTGAACACCTCTGTGTTTTGTGAACCGTGTGGTTACTGCACGCCAGTCATTGGTCCTGAAGCCAAAAACTCTAAACTCATGGCTAAACGCCACACCGATTGTATATATGTACACATCACACCATCAATCGCACCAATTTTTGGCAGGACGTAATTAAAAATCGCTTTAGAAACATGAAACTTTTCTATAAATCTACATAAAACAATATAACATATATTTGCAAATATTAGAAACAATTGACTTACTCATTCTGAGGTAGTGTTAAGCGGTCGGAAGCATCCAGCTGTCCCGTCTCTCTCAAGGTGATCCTTTCTTATTCGTCGCGGCTCTCCCTGTTCCCTTCTGCAATGAACGAGCATAAAAGGAAGATACGAAAAAAAAGTGGCACCCACTTTTACCATTTTTTTTTTTTTTCTTCACATTTCACAAATGTAATTCTCGGCACACTTTATCTTTTCTAATATTTTAAAATTTTTAATTTAATAATTAAATTGCTGACAGGTGTTTATACTTTTCGTTCGCCTCTGTTTTCTACAAACGTAACTCTAATAGAGAGGATTGATGTAACTTCGCGTGGTTCATATTCGATGCTAATGGAAATTCATTCTCAGCGACAGTAATTTTATTGTCGCCAGATTTGACGTACCTCAGAGAACTCATTTAGCGATAACCAGCAGAAAATTTGCGTATGCGATTGTCGGCTGTCACCTGATTACCCCCTGTATAACAATTTTATTTTACGTATGTTACTGAGATTGTCAAAATCAGCGTTATGAAAAATAAATAAAATTTTTATTTTCGGAATTTTACCTTTAATGCCCTATAGGACCATTTGAGCAAGGGTGCAAATTAAGTTTTGCAAAGATCGCAGAGCAACGGTGCGCGGTGTATAGGGCGAATACAATTCAAAAAAGATGTAAACATTTAGAAGTCTTCCTTGTTTCAGTCTATTCTCTTCTGTTCTTTTCATGCATTTCTTAAGTTACCAAAAATAGAAATGCTTATTCTAATAATAAAATATAACTGCTTATACTAATATAAGTTGAAGAAGGTCATTAAAAATGTATTAAAAACAAATATGATGCCAACGTTCGAAGTATTAAGACATTGTGAATTCGATCAACAACTCTAAACGTGAAAAGCTATAAAACATATTTAAATTTTTCTTAAAGTCCAAGAAAAGTAAAGTTCAAAAACATGAGTGTCCAATGGTATCTATTAAAAAAATATTAGTTTCGAAAAAGAGGAATAGATTAAGAAACGTTTTATAGAAAAAGAAAAAAAAAAAAAAAAAAAAAAAAACAATAAACTAACAATACCACTGAGCAGTACGTAGAAAAATAGTAGAAAAGAAGGGAGCCAGGCAAGATAAACAAATCTGTTGGAATGTATAATAAATATCAATGGACATATATACATGTATTTACTACATAAGTCTATGAATTTGCTAACTTAATTTTCTCTTTCAATTTTGAACTTTAAACACGATTTTTGTTTTTCTCTTTCTTTATTAAATGAACTTTTTAATCATGAGCAAAACTGTGAATCTTTGCCAAGTATAACAAAATCGAACCAAGGTCTGTGAAAAAGTTTCCAAAAAAAGAGATAGTGGAAGGTGTGGTTTGCAAAACAAAATGGCTATTGCCACCATTGCCAACACATTCGTTTCTTTTTTTCTCATCATTGCCATTGTTAAATCGCTGATAAGATGCGGCCGTATTCTTTTGCTTAGCCACTTGGTCACAAACAGATAAAGGCGTAATATAGCGCTCTTTTTAAATAAAAAGTGATAGATTAGAACGCCGGACGTAGCAATTTTAACACATACGATGTTTGTTATGTAGATTTTATACTCGGGAATCTTATTGCAATATATTCTTAAATAAAAAATATTCATGAAGTTTATTAGAACATATTCGTGAAGTATTTAAAATATAAGTAAATTTCTCTGAAAGAGTTAATAAACATAATTTGATGTTTAGTATCAGTATTCTCTATTCATTGGATTTGTGACATAAAATCCTCGAAGTGTTGTTGAAAATATTGGTGAATTGATCGAAATGCATTCCTGATTTAAAGTACAGTACACAGAATCCAAAATATAATCGTGGCTTATTATACTGCTACTTAAATAAATTACTTAAAATATCGTCGTGGAACTTACTAATAAACATTTTTTGATGAACTATATTCGCAGATTATTATACCATATTGATAAACTACATTTGTGGTTACTATTACCAGTGGAGTGTATTTGAAAAATGGTACTCAGTCTGCCGAACTACATTTATGATAATTTACCAGAAACAATCATGAATTTGGTTGAACTATGCTTTATTAATATAGTAATAAATCAACGATACTCGAAATCCAACGTGCGTTTAAATTACAATAATGTTTTCTTCGCAATTTCAACAACCAAAATTTATTTTTTGTTGCCGTAACAACAATAGCTGGGGAATTATTTATTTCAACAATTGTACAAATTAGAAAATTTTTTTAATCTACAAAGTGAATTTCAGGTTACATTGTTTTGATATATATAGAAGAAAAGTGGACAATTTTGTGGAGGATTTAAAATAGCCGCACAAACACATATCATATAGAATGAAGGAATGAAGGTAATAAACATAAGGAAGCTCATATAAGCTTGACAAAGAAAAAATGAAAAATTTGCTTTAAACTACTTTTTCTAATGGGCGAACAGCCATGCTTAAGGCTTGTTAGTGTTGGTATGCAGTGGTAACAAAACGTGGACTGGTTTTATGAAAATAAAAATGGCAGAAGTGCTCGTTTAAAATGAAATATGGGAATATTGTAGGTAAACTTGTGCAATTTCAGTGAAGTTTAAAAATTAGATAATTTTGTTGTAGACACCACAATACAGGATTGGTGAATAGAATGGGCAGGGAAGCCAATCAGGGATCAACTGGGAACTGGTGGTTCATGCGGCTTATTACGAAGCTCCAGTTTTTTCGATTACCACTTGCTTGCATCAATGGGACCACGAAAATGTGAGAAAAACTCGGTGAATGATTCGCGGCAAAATTGGAAGAGTTTTAAAGGTATGGCATCTCCAAATTGTCAGACAGGTGTGAAAAATATTTAGCTAGCTAGAAGTAATTCTTCGAATTAAATACAATGATCTCCATGCATAAATTCTATAAATAATAAAGCGGTGTGATGTGCGAAAAATAAATAAATAAATAAAATGACCGTAAAATAACATTCAGGATAATTCTGAAAAATAAAATGTTAAAGACCTAAAAGCGTCGAGAATGGCTTTGGAAAAGTATGAATAGCCAAGTGGCCCTGTTTGAAACGAAAAGTTTGAAATTGTAGAACGTTACCTCTATTAAATAAAAACTGTTAAGATCAGGAAGCATGGTGTATATATAACCAAAGTGAGTTTAAAAAGCCATTGTGTGATTCATAAACTTAAGAGCGGATAGGTGGGTTTGTTTACACACAATCGAAACGTCGACGGAAAAGTAATATAAGAAAATCACATGGAAGACCGAAATGCCACAGTAAAAACAAGTGCTACAGTAATTTGGAAAAAAGCATTGTACAATAAAACACAATATAAAAAATAAAATTTTGATATTCGAATATATAATTGAACTTGCATACCCTCAAACGAAAATATAATTCAAATATAATTTCACGATTAATCGGCTCTGAAACTAATGTCAAACTAATTTTCAACCGATAAAAGCCACAAAGGAACAAACTTCAACCAGAAGAAAACGAACACATGAAAAAGGAAGGACATCTGTAACATTTGATTTTGGTTTTGTTACAAACTATTGTTACAAATACAACCTTGACGACGTGAGTGATCATTTTGAACAAAGTTGGTATGCCTGAGGAAGAAAAAAAGAGACTTTGAACAGGAAAGAAGCAATTTGTGCAGAGTTGATAGGAATATATAACACATAAACTATCAGTAAAAGATTATAAATGAAGATTAATGTGAATATATTAAGGAAAATTAGCAGCCGATTGCAAATACTTGAGTTGAAGATTTTTAGAGTCTTTTAGAAAATAATAATGCTCGAAAAATCTTCAATAATTGTAGTGTATAAAACGTCTGAGAGCGGTTTATAAAAGTGACGAAATAGTGAAATATTTTTTTGTTGGTAAAATGTGAGAGCAAATGAAAATCTGCGCTTACAACAAAACATTTCCATTAAAAAAATACTTTCCTAGTCTTATTTACTGTTAACTGACCACCCTTATTTTATGTAATAATCAATATATTATTAATCGTATTTGTTCTGGGAAAATGTGCGCAGCCTTATATCCTCCATTTGGATATACAATATAATTACAAGAATAAAAACAAAAAAATACATTCGCCAAGGTACTACTAACTGTCCTTAGTATGAAATGGAAAGAAAAATCGGCACAGATTGAATTTAATGTGTATAATGTAGAAAGCCAAAGATATGAAAACGCTTCTTTACATGTTACCTGTTTATTAATATCACAGTGACGTTGGGTTTTGTGAGAGAGATCAATGATAAGTGATGACGCGTAAAGGGAGTTAACATAGAGTTGGCATTTTGAAATGCAACAAATTAATACACCAAACGTAACGAAAATAAGTTCAAATCTATGTGCAAATATAGAAAATTTTGTGCATGAGAATTCCTTCAACGTCTAGATTTTGTCGCTAATTTAATATTCAGCCACATTTTTAAACATTTGGAGGAATATCAACAACAGCAACAACAGTAGTAAAGACAACAAAAACAATAACAGCAGTATCCAGGACAATAACGAAATCTGTAACTACTATAACAACAACACCATTTTTATCAATAACTGTTGTTTAGTCTAAGTATATATTTTATCATAATTCAATTAATGTTAGGATCAATTTAAACATATACATTTTATTCCATTCATATTCAATATCTCATTTTGCTTTGCACATTCATGTTTGGTTGAATGTGCATTCATTAACGTTTACGTGTTCATGCATTTGCATTTGCGTATTCATGTTTGTGTGTCGGTCTGTTTGGCATAACTGACCATAGACAACGACATCATAAAATTGCATAATCCAGACCTTGAAGTGTGTCGTCGTTGTTTATATTAATTTGCCCATGTTGCATTTTTGTGCCACACTTCAAGTTCCTCATTTTCGCTAGAGTAAACAAAGGCGAAAATGCAAGTGCATCATTTTTATGTATCAAGTAATTGTGCTATAATTCTAAGTTAGTTTATAAGAATTATAATTTATATGTTCACAATTTGTTAATAAACTTTGTCTTTTGTTCATTTCAAAACATCGACCACTTTTTTTTACCAGAGGCTCTTCCAGTTACAAGTGCTGGAAGAACCACCTTAAACAAGTTGGCATGTCAACCATTTAGGTACGCCCCATTTTGTAATTAGGTAGACAGTGCAAACTAGCACACCCCCATTTTGACTATTTAGTGTCCATCTTGGACACGCTGATAAATCAATTACCAAACCATCACACATTTTGGTGACCAATACGTGATCACAATTCACGCAGGTTGCCGCACATACAATCTGGTGACCCCGGCGTGATATTCTGATTACATTTTGATTACAATCTAAGCGGGTTGTTGCCGCTCACATACAACTGTAGTAATACTAACATCATTATTCGCGTCTTTGTCATTATCAGAAAGTTCGCCAGCAGCAGCATATACACAGCGTTACAGTGCTATACTCACTCTAGATTGTCCGCTAATTCTTTCTGACGTTAAGAAAATTTAATCGAATAAACTCAAGTCTAATCTAAACTGTAATATTTCAAATCGTGATAATAAGTCAGATAAGTAAATGACAAATATATAAATGCTGAGTAAATGTACCTAATCAAACTGAAATTTCCTAATGCTTGTTTGTAAATGATTTTCAGTCTTTTTTTCATTCTCTCTCTGCATCCCTTACACTCTCTATCTTCCTTTGTATCAATTTTTCTCGTCTTTCACGTGGACAGTAAATATATTTACCCATATATATACATATGAATGTAAACACTAATACATCAGAAATAAATATAAGGAAAAGCTAAATGCCAATCGTATTAACGTTCGAAATTATACTTTCAAATGTAAAATAACAATAAATTAGAAGAGGATAGTAGGTTCTAGAGTTTGTCGGCCCCAAATTTCAGAGTGTCCTGTACAAAATCATCGGCCGATGGAGACCATAGGTAGGGCAAGATATAAAATGGCCATGGGCAGAACAGCTTAGTTACTAAGCCAGAGATTTTAGCTACTTCTGTGAAAATAACATCTTTTTGGCGGAATTGTCCAGAAGTGTGAGCATGAAAAATACAAAATACGAACACATATCGCGCGCATTACCACAAGAACCTTCTATTACGGCCAGTTTACGGAACGAATAAGTACAAACTTGTAGTCTGTTAATGTCTTTCGAAGGAACGAGATAACTCAAGAATTTTTGTGATGATAAATTGCAGATCGGACATTTTAACAATGGTCTTTGAGACTACTTTGCCTTGATGGCACAAAATACATAAAAGTTATTAACAAAAATTTTTCTAAATTATTATTATAAAAGGTTATCAACCAAAAGTGTAAGATGTAGGTGGCACATAAATTAAAAAGCGCAGAAAAAAAAAACTGAAAGTAAAAAGAACGTAAAAAAGAACAGGAATCTTCTATGTAAAGTTCTAAAGACACTATAGTGTCTTCTAATCACACTCCAGAGAGTTTGTTTATCAAAAAAACAAGAAAAGAAAAAAGGAAAGTTTCTTTCAGTAAAAAAAAAAAACAATGTTCTCTGAAATTTTATTCGATTATTGTTATTTTAATCATTTTTTTCACACGTGTCAATAATAAAGTGCGATTTGGTGTAGAAGATATCGAAAGGAAGATTAATAATCGGCGCGTTTTGTCTTAATCGATTTAGGTTCGGTTTAGTGATGTGCGTGGTTTGTTATACGTCGATTTTTTTTACGGCTATTGTAAGTTCATGATAAATTACTTATATATATCGAGATTATTAGAATTCAGAATAATTAATATCAATTCTCTAATATCGACATAAGGATGTATGACGATAGGTCATCAATTAGTTTTCCTTTTTCAGCGCTTAAGTGTCGGTATTATTATATTTTTCTTGCGATTTCGCGATTTGGTACAATTTAAACTTCCACGATAACACTGTTCGATTTAATAAAACCCTAAGCAAATTTGACGGTGAGCACTGACAGTATTGATTAAATATTTGAAACATTTAAAGTCCGTATGGGAGAAGTTTATGTTTGATGAAGAAGCGGCTGTCGAGTTAAAAGTAAATATATTGGGATATTTTAGTCCGAAAAGATTAAATAAAATAAATAGGAACACAACCGTTGTCAGAGTAATTCCATGCTGATACAAAATTGTAAAGTAGCTGTGGAACTTTTTTTGCAAAAAAAATAAAGAGAAAGGGATACAATATACAAGTTTGAGTGAAGAGCTTTACGTTCATGTTGACAATTTCGAACCGGTCTGACATTGAAGCAAAGTTGTTGACTTTTTTTTATAAAAAGAAAATTCCGTATATAATAAAAACAAAACGGAAAGAAAAAAAGGGTGCATAATTATTTCTTTCTTTTTATTTTCTTTTATCTTTTTGTTCGAAATTAAATTAACATTTTTAGATTCGAATTCGTACTTTAAATTCAACCAAGTAAAACTAACCTTTGTAGAACTCGTGCTCGAGGCCTTGCTAGCTTTCCAGCTCACGGAAATTGTCTTTACTTTAAATAGGGTGATAAATTAATGACAAGGAAATCATTTATAAAATATAAAAGTTAATAATTGTGAAAAAATTGTATATGTGAACAGAAAAAATCCGAAAAAAGAGAATCGAAATTTGTGTTGCAGTGGAAGAGCATTGTAGGGCATTTTATTTTATGAAAGTTGCTAATAAAATAATTACAAGATGGTGAACGCGGTTGGGACAACCCGGGCCTATATGCTCCGCAAGGACGACATACAGGAGTACTTAGCATAATTTCACTTGGATTCAACTGGAAATGTCGAGGAATTTCGAGTTGGATTTTCCAAGAGGACAATCTGGAGGATCGCACGGCATGAATTACACAGAGTTGGTTGGTTGGTACGGCAAACCGTTCTAATATTGTGGCTTCAAATCAATGAAATGCGGCGATTGGTAGCCAACATAATCCTGCAACGATACACCAGCTTGATATGGCAACGATAAAGCAAAGTGGCAGTGTTCGTGCGATGAATCACCCTACTTATGCCATGACGAATATATTGAGAGGGGACACAGTTGGTCCAGCTGGACATAACTTCGCGATGGAATAGGTCACGTATCGACGTCGTCTGCGAACGGGGACTCAATTACACTGGGACATGTTACTCAGTGCAATTTATAGAAAAGGTAGAATGCCTATTCGGGGAATATGGCATAAACCGAAAGTGGTTATCGAATACTATGGCAATAATGTTACAAGACAAGGCGTTGATGCGGTACAGGAATACCAGTTGCCGACAGAGTGAGTGACGGAACAACAGAAACACGAACGAATATATAACAATGCGTTGTCGGAGTACATATGGTACACCCGAACAAAAAATTTCAGGAATCTCAAGGAATTACTCGAAATGGCAGATGATTTAAAAAATATTGCGATGGAGAACACGCAACGACGAAGAGAACAACCTCGAAATCAATTTAGAGCTCCAGAACGTAAACAGCCCCGTACGGTTGAGCAAGATGAACAACCGTAAAGAGATATGATAAAAAGGCCGGACACTACAACTATAACGAAGGGCTGTTGTTAGCGTGAACATGAGAATCGAGAACGTATTGAGGAGTTTTTACAACGATAGCTGCAAAGTTTCGCCTGTAGAACAGGACCAAAGAATATAGCCCGACATAAAATAATTTTGAAGTACGAGCAGCCGTTAAAGTTCCGTTATGCAATGAGAAGCCCGACTAAGCAAACCATAATAGATGCCGAAGTGAATAAGTTGCGGGCGCAGGGGTATATCGAGCCTTTTGTAAGTCCATATAGTTCACCGATTACTTTGGCAAAAAAAAGTGGGGCGTGGAGGTTATGAATGAACTTCCGTCAACTAAATCAGAGGTCCGTTCCAGATGCATACCCACTGCCGAAAATTCAGGCAATTCTGGATCGCCTAGGAGAGGGGAAATATATAAATAGTCTAGATCTCGGCGATGGATACTGGCAAGTCCCGTTAGATGAAGCTAGCAAACAATTGACCGCTTTTAGTACGCCCCGTAGAGTGTTGTATTAATGGCGAGTCATGCCATTTGGGCTGCACTCCGCGCCGGCTACGTTTCAGCGAACTTGTGTATTGGGCCTGACATGGAGCCGCATGCGTTCGCTTACCTTGTCGACATTATAGTCATTGGGGAAAGGGCGCCGCAGATGCAAGTCCCCGTTATGACAAAACAACATTGTTTGTCGAAATCCATTGATCAATTAGCCATGAAATTGATTCCACACTGCGTGGACCTATAGATTGTAAAACGCTATGTTTCCTCCGTAATAAGAATTGTAAAAAATGACAAAACGAGTCGTACAGCGAATGTATCTGATTTAAAACCAATGCAGTGGCTATTGGTAATGCGGGTGCCTCCGTAGAAGTAGGTCGCGAAGATTTGTAAAAAAGGGCGCAAATTTTATCATAATTCGTATTTATTTAACAAAATAATGCCCATATAATCCGCAGTCGTTTTATTTTATCGTTATAAACATAGTTGAATATGTCAGCTGACAAAATTCACGATTCAGTTACATCAAGGCAACCAAAGGAAGCGGCTCGTATGGTTGTACAATCGCGGTCCGTATAAGTTCCAGTTCATACTAAATCCGTAGCGGATTTGGCAAATCATCAAGTTCTTATGAGGGTTAACTGGGGCTGCTGTACCAGGGACGACATGGTGAAAATTCTATATCCGACGGGGAGGAGCATCGATCTTGTCCAGTGGATAGGCAACCCCAATCATGACATATAGGTTTCAAGGAAATGTGGAGAGCTTTTCTTCCGTCCCTTTGATAGAAGAAATTTGCGTAAGGAACTGCGTAAGAAACTAATGTGAGGCGCCGTTTAGGGTAGGAATTAAGTGAGAATAGGAGGACTAAACTGTGAGACTGTTCGAATTATCCACAGAATTACTATATTGCAACTTTGTGTGTAAAATATCAAAAGCCTAACATTTCATTTCCTGGTAATAAACATTATTTTCTTCTTAAAAGAAGACTATTATTTTTATTTGCTTTAACAGAACACTCCATAAGAAGCAACATCTTCATGCCAAAATTCTTGATAATTTATAGGTTGGAGGGAAAGTTCTATCGTATTTTAAATAAGCAGACAATTTTTCTTGTATATAAAAAAAACATCTGGCTAGTGAGTGATTCGGATTTCTTTTGTTTTTCTACTTGGTGTGTAGTATAAAAGTAGTCTTTTTTTACCGTTCATCATTTACTTGTGATATTTAAAGTGAAAAACATGTCAGTAGATAATGTGCATTTACGACACTGCATTTTGTATGAATTCCAAAAAAGAAGTAACACATCGGTTGCATGTAAAAATTTATGTGTGTCAAAGATGGTTTAGTAAATTTCGTTCGGGGGATTTGAGCCGCCAAGAAAGTGATCAATCTGGACGACCATCCAAGATCGATAATGATGTTTTGCGATCCATGCTGCAAAATAATCCACGTTTAACAAGTCGAGAAATTGCAAAAGAGGGAACAGGGAAAAACCATTAACGCGGATCTGTACTGCAATCAGTTGGATAAATTGAATGCAGCTATCAAAGGAAAAGGGTATGTATTAGCGTGTAAAAAAGGAATAGTGTTCAACCACGATAATGCTCAACTTCATACTGCAATAGTGACACAACAAAAACTGAATGCGTTAGGATGGGAAGTCCTTAGTCACCCAACGTATTCACCTCACATTGCACCATCTGATTATTACCTGTTCAGATCTCTGCAAAATTATCTAACGGGAAAAAAATTCAAGTCTTTTGAAAGTAATTCTAAGGCTGACTATTTTAACTCCAAGGACGAGAACTTCTTCTTATTATAAATGTTCAGGTATCTATTAAGAATGTTGTTACTAGTGGGAAAATAAATCTAATTAATAAGCACTTTTGTAATAATATGAATTGTCTACTTTTGAGCAAAATTTACACCAAAAACATCAGTTGCAGTCACGTACTCAAAATAATATTGTTTTATTTAACTTATATATTTCAAAATAAAATAATAAGATATATAAAAATACAACATGTTCAAAAATATAAAATAAACAATAAAAAAATTTGAGAAATGAAAATTTGCAAAGTAAAAGTTTTGAAAATAAAAGGAAACTTAGCTGCTCTCCTTTTACCGCTTTTATTGTCTTGGATTCTACATTGAGTTTGAGAGATAGATCCGACGCCAGCAGTAATTTTAATAGTTAATGTTCTTCATATGTGACTATATTTATGGGAATAGTCAATCCAACTACTTCTCAGCCAAAGGACGTTTTATATTTTTATTTATTCATTATTATTATTTTTTTTATTGTTTAAGATTGTAATGAGGTATGCTACATTGTAATCGCCAATTTGTATTATGTTGTATCTGTCTCAATTATTATAAGTAAAGTAATACCGAATTGGGTAGGATCGTCTTATAGTGTGTTCCGATGAATTTTATTATATTAGATCGTTCTCAAGCTGTATTAGATTTTATCTTTAAAAATAGTATTTTTGGACTTAAATAACAATATTTATTAATGTTCATTTATTTATTTTACTACTGTATGCTTTATGTTGTTTTTAAAATTGTATTTGCCATTCAGTTTTCTCCTTTTTTTTCAATTAATACAACAAGAAGAAAAGAAGTTAGATTTACTGTAAGTAATTTATCCCAATTACGGCATATTTCAGTTATTTAAAACTTCAAAATTTCGGCGCACATGCTTTTGAAAACTGAACTTTTGTTTCCATATATTGAATAATGTGAATGAGATGCAGATTCCTGTCTTGGTAAGGTGTCTAACAATTGACAAACTTCTAAACAGTGTCGCATATGTTATCTCAATTTTTTTTCGTTTTTGTTCACATCCCTTACTGCTTTTAATGTTAAATACTTTATTTAAATTTCAAATTGCATTGCGTTTTACCATAAAACTGGGCACGAATCGACTACAAAAGTTAGATATTTCAGACAGGGTCAATAATTATTTCACAAGGTCGTCATATATTTCACATGGTTACCAATTGTATAGCACGTATTCAGATGGAAATTAATTTTTATTTAGAAATATTTTATTGGTTCTTTATTAATTTGTGATTCGTAATTACCTGAAAATCAAGGTCGATTTAAGAAATAAGCTTATAATAAAATCATAAACATTTACACAAAGTATTGCCACCTTACAATACCTAAAGTGATTAAAACACAAGCTAGCATTTATCACGCACTTTCTAAGTTCACACCGAAAAGAAACATCAATTTAAATTTGCGGCGTGAATTTCCTTCTATATTTCTGACCGCAGACGTTGGTGAGCCCATCATAATTTAATGTAGTTAGAGACTGTTATTAAATGCTTAAACGAAAATAGTTTCAACATTAAATCAAAGAAATGTGCTTTCGGTATGTCCAATGCTGATTTCTTAAATCTTGATATAGCAAAAGATAGCATACCTCCATTTCATGGCAAAGTGTCTGCCATCAAAAATTTGAACGTCCGACATCCGTGAAACAAGCTCAAAACTTCATTGGGTTAATCAGTTACTACCCTAGGAACATACTTTCGTTAACAAAAGCAAGGAGCCCATTGCGCCAATTATCACTGAGGCGCTTAAGAATAAAAGTAAAATACTTATTTTAGACGACAATGCTATTAGAGCGTTCGAATAAACAAAAGAAAGTTTCCCTTCTAAAGTTTTACCAAATCATTTTGGTAGAAAAACTGACCTTTCGTTGGTAGTCGATGAATGAAATATAGCAATTGGTGGAGTTATTCAACAAACTTTGCATAATTATATCGAGCCCATAGTTTTCTTTCCAAAAAAGCTTTCCGCTACTGGAAATAAATTTAGCACTTTTGATCTCGAACTTTTGTCTATATGCGCTTGCACTAAACATTTCAGACATTTTTTATTTATTTATTTTATTTATTTATTCCACTTATACAGAAACTCAACTAAAACAAACGACAGTCGAGTTCAAATGACTCTTAAAGTAAATCTTAAATTAATTATTATTAAAAAACTTAGTATAAGTACAATAAAACAAATAAAAGGAAAAAAAAGAAAAAAAAAGAAAAAAAGCATGTACACAATTAGCACAGAGCCACACCCACAACCGGTACAGAACCTAGTTGCAAATGAACCCCTAAGCCATCGCAAACATGCATAAGCTTGGCAACCGATAATAG
>CCAG010022303.1:0-26339 GCA_001077435.1 Glossina morsitans morsitans
CTAAAGGTGAAGTAGATAAGGGCGGCACTACTGAATTGTGGCAATCCAGCAGCTGTTGACATATAGGCCGAAGCCAAAGGATTCGGATCAGACCCTGGAAAACAAAAAAATATTTGTACAACTTTTTCTTTCTTTGTTTTTATCACACTTTTTTTTTATGACATTTTTCACATTTTTCCAGGATATTTCAAGCGTTAAAACAATAAATATGGTTTTGTTAGTTGTTCTTAGCTTGAAAAAAAAGAAAAAACAAAAACATTTACACATATGTTATGTTAAAGAATTTTTTTATCTATCGAAAATTTTTTCAAACATATTCATGTTCATAAAACAACAACTAGGTCATGTGTTATGTTTTGAAACTGAGAAAATTTTACAAGATTTAAACTTCTACCTCGAGAAAAAACTGCAAGTATGCTTTATATATATATATATATATACAGGTATATGTCCTTGTTACGCTTATTCTTACCTTTAACATAATTGTTTCGCTAATGCAATAACAAACAACAATACATCTCAAAAAGTAAAGAAAACATTTTCTAAAGGAAAATTTCCTGGAGTAAAATGAAATATACACCATACGCACAAAATATATATAATATATATGAACATGTGAAACATGAATGCATTTTAGCAGATAAATATATAAAATACTCGGTGTACGCGCACTTGCTTGCAAAGAGATTTACTTTCGGAATTAAATTAAATAAAACTCATACCATACCAAACACTTACACATCTCCACCCTACTTATACGTGTATCAACAACTTGAATTTTTTTATGCGAATGAAATTATCAGCTTGTATAGCTGTCAGTAGATCTTTCATATTACATGCACAATATGCATGAGCAGTACTCTTTACTTTACAGTATCTAATACATTGCTTGAAACAAACACTGGTGAAAACACTACAGTAGGTTGTGGAACATCATCACGCTGTAGTTATTCATAAAAGATATTTCAAAAATAGAGCGAGGTGGAAGGAGGAAAGTGACCGAGAACGTGTTCTGTTCCCAACCATTTTTGATAGCGTTTGTCCATAGGGCAAAATGTGTCGGCGTACCAAATTTCATCATCATCAAAGTATCTATGGGATGATACCAAGAAAACAAGATGGACATACAGACAGACAGACGGGCTTTAATAAATTCAGAAAATGATTCCGTATGAATGGCAGAGTAGGCAAAGGATCGCGACCAACAACTCAATGGTTGCAAGTTGAAATCTCACGTGCGGTAGAATGTCGATACAGTCGAGCATATTATCTAAGTTATCCGGCAGTCATTAAATCCAGACGATACATAAATAAATAAATGGTTCTAAAACGATCGGTATAACAAAACTATCTACCTATCTATCTACAAGAACTAGAAATTTCAAAAGACGCGTTTCCATATAAGAAAGTAATTTATACCTTGTATTGGGACAACAGTTGCAAGCAATGGATTGACTTAAATAAAATGCTAAAATTAACAATTTTGTTATGAGAAATTTCATTTATAATCCTAAGGAAAAGAAAGCATTGGAATCTTTGGAATAATAGATCTTCCTCGTAAAAAATTTCAATAAAATAATTTGGGACGATTTATTTCGCGTAACTGCACACGTTCTTGCGCGGTTAAGTAAAAAGTACTTTATGTGTTTCTTCACTCGGTTTGAAAAGAGAAATGAATACACTATGCATGTGCATTTAAACACATATGCATATCATGCATATAATGCATATATTTCTACAAATATACGTAAACATATATAAAAGCATATATATGTATACATATTAAATGTTAAGATTTGTTAAGTCATTCGAGAGTTTAACTTAAGAGTATGAAAAAAATTAAACAAGCTTTTGTTTTCATATTTTAATATATGTTAAGTTACAATCGCTAGGAGCAACTTTTGAAGCTTGCTTCAGACAAAGTTTTTCTCATAAAATTTCTCGAACGTCATTCTTAAAGACAATGGATAAGCGTAGTTAATTAATTCCAATGAAAACGAACTCTCAAATAAATTACAAACGTAATCAAGTGACAGAGAAAAACGCAATTAATTTATTTAACAAAATGATAATCAAAAATTCCCTGTCATGTTTATCGGACAAAGCTGGAATACATGGCAAAAACAATATGACGACACTCGCGTGGCTTGAAGCACCTGTCATCGTTCTTCTACAAGATCAGAAAATCGATGCAGCATGAAGAATAAGTTCGGTTCAAATATTTCTTAGTTCGTTCTAAACTCGAGCTTGAAGCTTGTCAGAATTTCAATACAATTACACTAATAAAACTCCGTTGTGTAGAGAAGATAGAGATTAGAGAAAATATTCAAAGTTATCTGAACTAATTACTGTGTCTTCATGAGCATATATCTTAAGGTAATGATGGCGGAACATTTTTCCATTGTATCGAATGTAGGACCGACCTTTTTATCGTATCATATACACCTCCACTACCATGCAAAGAAAGTGAATCAAGATGGAATTTTTTTTTCACGAAGCATTATAAAGCATTATTTTTGCTGCGTTCCAACCTAAAGTATTTTAACGTCCTCCAAACAAGTTACAAGGTACAGATCGTATGAGATATATATGAGAAAAATACTTAAATTTTAAATATTCAAATATTATATAAAATACTCTTTTTTTTTTCATAGCAGAATGACGATGATTGACTTAATGAATTTCTTAACAACTTGCGCATTTCATGTTTCAAACTAACGTTATTTCATAATGCAATAACAATGTTCGAAGAACGAAAGAAAGGAAAAACGAGAAAAACCAACAAATTATACTTCAGAGAATAGTGAACATGCAACAAAGCATAAAATCAAGTTCACTTTGAAAACAATATGCGCTGGAATAGTAAATGTACATTCATTTTTATAGTTGAATTGTTTAAATCAACATTCAACATTCATTTGGAAAAAGAAGCGCAAAAGCAACAATTGAATTGAATGAGTCCAAGAATTATTAGAAGAATTATAAAAAATAAAACACAAATGCAGATGACAGCATAGAAATATAATAGCGTAATAAAGCAAAAAAAAAAAAAGAAGAAGATTTTATATTCTACTAGAATACCCCGTTTTGTCCATATTTATTTAGTTCATTATTTATGAGATAGTGTTAGGAGGAAAGCACTTTTATAAGAGTTTTTCAATTTTAATAATATTTTATTTATTTATTTATTTATTTATTTTTTTTTTTTGCTTCTCTAGGACGAAGCACCATGTCATTATTAGCTGGATTATATATATAAATAAATAGAAAAAGCGAAATTGGTTACTTTTTTATTCCATAGCATATATAAAGGGGACGCGCTACATGACTAAAATATATGTTATGGCATTGTTTGTTCTACAGCTACACTAACATTGTTTTAGGCTACAATTGCCTTTTCAATGTGTGAGAGGGCATGTGTATGTGTGGGTATATGTGTGAATTTGTGGGTAATAATTCTTTTCAAATTAAAGCCCAAGAAAAACTTTCACTGGCACGTATACATTATTCTCATTTTCTGTTTGCTTTTTCAAGCGTTCATTTAGTAGAAGAATTTATATTACTGCTGTTGTATACAGTGCAGTAAATAGAGACTTTTTGGCGAAATAGGGGAATCAAGTCTGCTTTAAAATTTGTTTGCATCAACAAACAGGAAATTCGAAAGTAATTTTTCCATTAAATTTAATAAATAAAATTAGAAGAACATTTCAAACATAAATCTTACTAATTTAGGTCATAAGAGACTTAACTTCATAACACGAGTATTTGTATATGTGTACAAGTAAAAAATGCACAAAAATTTTAAATTAAATTCTTCTTTACTTTTTCACATAAAAAGTAAGGTAATCGCTGTTCAGAAATGCATATGGTTTCTATACCCCTTTACATTTTGCATAATATTTTTAACAGTTTTTATTTTATCTAGTTTTTTATTTTATCTAAATCATGATTTAGTCATTTGCATGTAAATTTGTGCACTTTAAATAGCATCATGGTGAGTTTACTTCTCCGTATTCAGTCTTTGCCCCTATACTTAAATAAACCACTGTAAACAAACGTTATAAAAAGAGGAAGCTCTAGATTTTCTTGAACCAACCAGGTGTCGTTTTGTATATGATATTTCATAACTCCATCTATTGACAACACATTGCTTCAAAACAAGATGAAAAAAAGCTAATACATTTTTATTCAATTCTAGGTTATAAAAAGAGGCTAGGCTAATCTTATCAAGATTGTTCTTCTATGGTATCGCCTTAGCATCTGAAAACAATTTTAGATGGTTTTTAGCTGCTTTCACTGCGGAAGAAAAACTATATCAAAAGTTAAGCTAAACAATTACTAGGTTGACGTTAAAAAGTAGGGAATATGTTTTCTTAATAATTTACTCCAAAAAATAGGCAATAAAAATGCTATGTATCAGTTCAAAAATATTTTAAAAATTCAATTCAAGGACTTGTCTTGGTGACGTTTCAGTCAGTGCCCTATTATCCAGGCTCGTGGTACAATTAAAGGTTTAAATTGAAATCATATCTAGTCCTTTTCTCCTTTTTTTAAAGTATTTTATTCCTTATACCTTATTATTGTTATGTTCTTATTATTTTCTTCTCAAAAGGCTCGTCACAAAAATTAACTTAATTAACTTTGTCTTGATGTACTTAGAAACACTCTGTGGGATTAAATTATAATCTTAACTAATCGATGATTGTGTAGCTTACGTAATATCTTTAAGGTTTAAATCTTAAAATACGTATACGTTACGTATAATGTGATATTACTCGCATTATAACAATGGAGAAAGCCTTTTCAAGAAATAGAGATTTTAGAGATTATCTTAAAGCAAGATTTTTTTGCAGACATCTTTGGTAATCGCGAAAGAGATTACGAAATAGTTTAAAAAGAGAAACACGAAAAACTTTGATATTCGTATTTGACCGACAACGGCTGATCTTGTGAGCAATGTGGGCATTTGAATTGATTCGAATTTGCAATATTGGTAATATTCGTCAGAATTTGGGTGAGATGATCCGGTCTTCAGTTTAGAGTTTCTTTTCCATTATAGTACGTTACTCTCTTTGAAATACGTTGAAAGAATTTTGAAAGAATAGAATAGAAGGGGGAAAAATTGTGAACAAGTTGTGCAAAGCATACGGAACAATGTTATTCAAAAGAATCGGGCAATTGGAAACAACTTTCGACGAGTAGTGTCCCTACACGACGCTCTTCCGATCTATTTGGCATAAAGTATTTTTGCTTTATATAGAATGGTAATATGTTATTATCAGTTAAAGAAAGATCTGTATTAAGCTGAAATTGATCTCGACCAATTCCATCTAAGTATTTAATTTAAGAACTTTCCCAGATGATTCACTTACAAGAAAACTAATTGTTCTTCATATATATAATAATTAGTCCAGAAATCCGGAAGTCATTAGTCATTTAAATAAATAGATTGGACATATAATATGAATTTGCATCTGCCCTACGGTCTTACTACGTTCTGAACTTGATCTACTATCGATTTGGCGAAAGGTTATCTAAAATTCGTTTCAATCTTTCATATTTGGTTTCCTTTTTTTTTTTTGTTTTGTAAATATTGTACGAGTACTTTCCCATTCTTCTCAAAAACGTTTTTACATTTATTTGCATTTAAATATTTTTATTTTGTCCACAATTTTCTAACAATTTTAAACTAAATATTGTATTTCCATGCATGCATACGTACATTAAATATGCAAACGCACACTCCGAGGCACTCACTCATGAACGTAAAATAATAATAAAACAAAAATAAAATCTGGGTTTTTAGTTAATTTTATGCTTATGCACTGACGAGAGTATAAAACATGAAAATAGCATTCGTTACGTAAATTCAAATGTATAGACACAAGCGCACGCACATATAAGAGTCACATTTAAATGAAATGTTAACAAAAAATAGAAGAAAAAAAAAAAAAAGGAAAAAAAAGAAAATAACGCATAAGTAAAACACATTCTCCCCATACCATTGACATATAATAACATGAGCTTTACGTATTATATTTATGGACACATAAGAGTGTGTACGAAATCCAACAAAAAAAAAAAAAAAAAAAAAAATATGGAAAATAATAATAACAGTAATAACAATAATAATATGAACGAACGACTTCGTTTAAAATGAAATTGTTTTGCTTAACATTCATAATCACATATCTAACAACTAAACAAAGAAAAAAATTAAAAAAAAAAAAAAACAATAGACTTTAAAACCTTTTAATTGCACATTTAATCTTGCTTTTAGTTCTACTTAACAGAATCTCACCTGTACTGGCGGTTTTTCCTAATAGACCTGCATCAAGTAAGAGTGTATATGCATTTGGCAATACAGAGTCAGAGATAGAGAGAGAGAGAGAGAGAGAGAGAGAGAGAGAAAAAAAAGTGTAGAAGAAAAATTCATTTATATTATTATTTATTTAAGCAATCAAAGTAAATTAATTATTTATTTATTAGAATGAAAAAGCACATTCATATATATTTGTAGCACAATATATATATCAAATTTTAAGAGACGAAAAAAACGACGAAAATATTTATGTACACTCTTCAAAACAATAAAGAATACGTTTATATGAATCTTGTGGGGCTTTACAAAGTTCTTCATCCAAATGTCTTAATACTCGCTAGCGAAGAGCACGCTGCTTCGCTTTCCCTGAAACGTTTTGATTTGCTTTAAAAGGCCCCAAACGACATAAGCACGCTTAATGGCAAATTTTGCACTTACATAAAATTTCGATCATTTTAATCAAATCTCTATTTAAAAAAAAATATCAGGATTTGTTAACATTTACGTGTTTTAGTATATAGAAGGATTTCTTTTTTTTTAATTTTTTAAGTAGAAAATGCAGCTAACTGGCTATGTCTCGTCGATTCTATTGACAATTTCCCCAAACAAAAACGAAAGAAGAGAAAAAAAATCAAATCTACGCTAACACTCTTTTCTTTTAAAGCAGTTTTTTGAAAAAACTTTGAATCATCGCTGGACGCTTGATTAAGTCTAGCTGCAGTCATCTAGGGAAGCAGTAGGGGCAGACAAGAAATCAATGCTAAAGTAAGCTACGGTTGCGAGAAAAACGTGCAAATTTCAATT
This sequence comes from Glossina morsitans morsitans, assembly GCA_001077435.1. Taxonomy (NCBI): domain Eukaryota; kingdom Metazoa; phylum Arthropoda; class Insecta; order Diptera; family Glossinidae; genus Glossina; species Glossina morsitans. The sequence goes on from CCAG010022303.1 coordinate 7,127, forward strand.
TTGAAGAATTTCATTTCATTCGATATCACTCTATGTACTCGATTTTTAATAGCTGCGAGAAGTATCTATTTCCAAGTAAGTAAGCATTGCACAAGCTGTGAATTAAATTCTATTTGAAAACATTAGCGACCTAATACGCTGCATTCTGAATATCTGTAAAATATAAGGTTAATGTCGGCTCATACACAGTTGATTTTCAAACTCATATCCACAAGAAAAAATTTGGGAGAGTTCTGATCGCATACAGAGAATTTTGTAGTAATAATCATGTTCTTAATCTGTAATACATACAACTGCACAACTAGACAGCAGATGGAGAAATTTATTTCGTTATTTACGCTAGTCATGAATAATGATATATAGAATATAGGCCAACACCTAAACCACGTGTTCGAACTTTAGCATAACTAAACGTCTTATCAAACACCTCATTATAAAGTAGCATCTATTAGAATTGTTGGCTTACGAAGAGTTATTTTTCATAAGTATCGCGATAGGCGGCAGGGCCCGAACAATGAATCTACGTGGTCCAAATATAGTCTGCTTGATTTCTGTGTTAAATTACAATTATGGAAGAGCTACCATCATATTAACAAAAAGAGACATTTTAAAGAGCCTTATGCGGGATGGGTGGAAAAGATAGGTCTGTCCGTACCAATGATTTTTATGTCAAGCTGCTACTACGGATGACTTCTCGCTATTAAAAATTAAAATATTTTGACATGTGAATGCCAAACTCTCGTGGGACAGTTATATAAGAGAGTTTTCGAAATATCGGCCCATCCATCTGTAATTTTTTCTAATAATGACTGATTGAAAAAAAGGCGTTATGTGGGGAAACTTGTTCGATCCAATGCACTACCAAACACCGCAACAGACGTTAAATGGACACATGGACGGAAATGCTCCATTCAAAAAGTGATTTTCGAAACGAATACGAACGCATCGCTACAACACAAAAGGTGAGCATAGCGAGGAGCCTTCACACTTGATTACAAAAGATGCCGAGTTATTGTAATTTTTTTTTGTTTGCTGCAATCTGAAGAAATTGCATATGCGAAGCATTCAATGTTGGTGATGTTATGAATATGTAATTGTTCCACCATCACAAAAGAAAAAGCACGTTAAAAATCATTTGAAAAGCAATAAAGTCGGAAGTAAGCTGCATAGGCATGCTACTAATACGGACAAAGGGTAAATCAAAATATAAATCTCATTTGCTAGTATCTTTTTTGAAACGGCTCTATAAAAATTAAATTTTGCAAAAAATCATTATATCATACTTTCATGAACTGTCTGTACATTTTAGGCGACCGATACTGTTACTGCCAGTACAATACTTTCTAATAAACACACTTTGCTTTATCTCACATATCGCAAGGTAGTCATCATGATGCAATAATTTCTCTACTTTCATATACGTAAAGAGGAAACGTTATGAATAATTTTCATATTCTGTCCATATCTCCTGGGGGCGTTAGCCTTTTTATGGCCACATTAACTGTAACCACACCACGTTAATATGAAATTGTTTAATTATTTAATTAAATGATTTTAAAATATCATTACGATTAAATGTGTGTGCATGCTTGTGTGTGCATGTATGTGTGCGTCCAAACGTCTACATGTTTGTGCAAGTCAAAGAGTCAGTAAAAGATAAGGATGCATACCACGCAACCACACAAACACAGCAAGCATATACACAAAATGCTACTCCATATGAATAAAATGAGAAGGAAAACATAAAGCTCTTGTGGCAGAGATGGTTATATAATAAATATATACAAGTGAAGCGTGTGAATAAGTGTACGCTCTGTTGATATCATATTTTATACAATCATTTAGTGAGAAACTCATAAGCAAACACACATGGATAGAGTGTTTGAGCATATGTGTGCATGTTATCATATCATGCTTGCATATATATATATATATATGATAAATGTGTACTGTCGGTTATAGTTAACCAACACAATCATTTTACGTTAAAACCTACTTAAATACAACCACACGCACAATACGCACATCATGTTATGAGCTTTTTAAAGGATAATATCTGTATGTAATGTACGCTTTAAATGTTTGCAATTTCTTACTTACAATATATTTTGCTCGTGCATGTGCGTGCGTGTATAAATGCGTGTGTGTGTTCAGATGCAACAAAATCGGATTATAAAGTAATTCAATCATTAAATGTAAGCTTTTTGTTAAGTATTAACTTTTGTTAAGTGTTAATTGACATGTGGTCAATATTAAAACGGAATCAAAATATGCTGCTACTGATCTTATTTGAATGATGGTCGACAGCAGCTGTTCTTATTATGTATGAATCAACTGTCTGTGTTAATGTGTGCAAATGATAACTTGAAAATGAATTATTAAGCAAACAAAAAAAAAAAAAAAAAAACAAGAAATTATTTTGTAGAGACTTACACAATAAGGCGGCGGTATTAGTCAGTTGAGCACTACCCGGATTGGTAGCAGCATTCGTTAGTGAAGGTTGAGTTATAGCAGCCAAAGCAGCCAAATTTTGTACAGTCATAGGAGGTAGTAAACCAGCAGCAGCTGCTGCTGCGGCTGCCGTATCTGCTGTATTGGTTTGCGCACCCAAACCTAAAAATTCCGCAGAAAAACGAAGAAGAACAAACATTTTTAGCCAACATATTGAATATGAGTTATTACAATATTATTATTTTATTTGCTTAAGCGCAAATACCTTGCAATAGTTGCTGTTGCAATCCGACTGCCTGCAGTTGTTGCAGCAATTGCAAAGAAGCCGGCGTTATGGCATCGGCACCCAAAACAGGGCTAGCCTGCTGCGGGGGATTCGGTAGTATCGGAGTTGAGACCGTTGTCGCTGTTTGTCCCAATGGTATATTAATGTTGGTCGCCAAATTCCATAAATTCGCTTGAATTTGTTGGATTTTCTTTTGCTCTTTTTCTTTTTGAGTATCAGCGAATTTTACCACTAACGGCGATGTGCAGCCCTCCATGGTTTTATTTTGATTTAGTGTCTGCGAAAAAAAGAACGCAAAAGCAAACACGAATATATTCACATTTGAAAAAAGCAAAGTAAAAAAAAAAAACGAAGCTCAATAAATATGAATGAATCAAAGTTTTCATTTCACAGGCTGTTTGAAAAAGAATGCAATGATTTTTTAGTTACGTTTCGGTCATAAATTTGGATTTTTTTTTTTTTTTTTTTTTACTCGTTTTTGTCCATTACGGCCCGTGAGGTATTAAATCTCTATTTCAACAAATGTTAGTTTGTGAGACCGATAAGCAATAACTTTCAATTAGAGTTGTTATCTAATATCCCCCTAATTCCCTCCTCCTCTTTTCACAGCACTATTGTTCACACATTGTTCACAAATATCGCGGAACACGCAAAGTGATCCTATATAATGTCAGTTGTTAGTAACAATTTTGATTTTCTCAAACACATTTTGAATAAATCCTTATATGTTCTTTTAATGTATTTTCTATATGGGATTCGGTGTTATTTGCTTAATATTCATTTAAATCATTTTATTGTAAATCTTTATTACCTTAATCGCTGATATCGCTGCGTGTTTTGTTGCAAACGTGACAAATGCACAACCTTTACTTTGACCGTTCTGATCACGCAACACTGTACACTCCTCGATCGCACCGTGCACTTCAAATAATTTACGTACGTCGTTTTCGTTCAGCTTCTTATTTAACATACCAACAAACAGTTTACGTTCTGCAAAGGAATTAACATAATAAGGAAGAAAATTTTCATGAAATGTTTATATAGAAAAAATGTAACAAAAAAGTATAGAAATTTTCATTGCAGATTCTAGATATAAATTTTTAAATTTTAAGATTTATTTGTCATGCTTCACGAGTCATGTTCTCCTTTAAGAGTGATAGGCACGCTAAGAAACTCTTTACGATTTTCTCACAAAGCTTTAGTCCTAAGTATTGAAATATTCGCCACCGTTATTTCCGCCTTTTGCCTCCTAACGGGTAGCTTGCGCAAGTCCTCGCCCATTGAGGCATCTTTAATTTACAGAGCCTATATATGCATCGACTTGAAACAGTGCTAACGAGAAGGAGAAAGAAAGGTCCCACAATCAAGAGAATTTCTCCCAACTTAGGTTGGAAATTACGTATACACGAACATTCGTCGTCTTTAGGAAATCTTGCAAATCACTTTCTGTTCCATACCTTACTGCTTCAACTACAGCTAAATTCTTTTTTCGCACTTTAGTCCCCTTAAAAACAAAAAAAAACACAATGTCGTAAGTGACTTGTATTTTTTACATATTGATATATACTGAAGGGCACCTTGTAAATAACTGAAATTTGTACCGTCCAAACATCGATTTCTAATCGTATGCACTCCAAATTTCGGAAAAAATGAATGCATTATGTAGGGTTTATAAAGCAACAAACATCTATACAGAGAAGTTATTAATACATCTAACATATTAACTATGTGGTGCCTCTTTGGTTTAATAATGTTGTTGAAGCCGCCGAAAAGTATTTATCTCGTAATGAAAAAACTGTTGTTTTGCTTCTTTTGTTGAGTCGAGTGCACGAAGGGGGGAATATCAAGATTGGTTATTTTGCATGCACGTTTCTTTTTTTTTTGCCTTTGCTGGCTAGATTTGCGGTAGGTCTTCAAGTGCTCTCTCCAGGCATAGAAATCGTAAAGGTAAAAAAAAAACGGAGTCTCCCCACAATTTTGTAACCGTAAATAAAAAAAGTTCCCTTAATTAAAAATTGGACCAAATTTTCTTTTAATATATCGCTTGGACCTTGCAATTATTACCTACATGGTTGCACATTACGAGAACAATAAATCCGCGGTCGGGATTAAGTTCATTTTTGGGTAAATGACTTTGGAAATAAGAATTTGGTATAAAGAAAACACAACACAGGCTTGTTACGTGTACAAAAATAATTTTTCTGAGTGAGATGATTTCGACTTCGACGACATTTAGCTTCAATAAAATGGTGCAACATACCATACATGAATTTCGGGGAGAAAAGTCCGATGACCTTGTAATCTGCAAAAATGTCTATGCGAGCCACTCGCCTCAAGTTCATGCAATGTAGCTCAATAGGACTTTTTACTTTGGGCTTATGTTGGAGGATTAACTTAATCAAATAAGTCACGAGCTCTCAAAAATCTTATTTACTAAGATTATTTGTATTATTTATTGGTGAAAAAATTGGAAAAATTGCGATTGCATGCATTTTCAGTTCCCCGTTGCAAACCATTTCACCTCACGAGTACATCTTGTCATAAGCGATAGGAGTGAGTTTATTAATTGAAATTTTTGATTCAGTGCCACTGGTGCTGTGTTACAAAAACTTCATCGCTAAATACGTAATCCGAGTCAACCATGAAGAATTTAACATTAAACTTGATTCAATGGTATTCGACACAGACGATGCTTTATGATATATAAGCTTAATATGGTTAAAAGTAAAAACACGTTAAGTAAAAGCGCTCTCAAATAAAACCAACTAAGACAAATGGAAGTGAATATGAAAATGAATACTTAAGCATAACTTAATATATATATAAATATATATATATATATATATATATTATTAGAAAGTGGCATTATACTCACACCCTATAAAAAAATTTCTTGAATTATAGTTATAGAGGATAACGTAAAAAATGGAAAGGTTGATAATATTAAAAATGCAAAAAAAAGAAACAAATCTAAAAGAAGGGAAAACAAAATGTAAAAGCGAATGGGGAAATTTTGTTAAGAAGAAATTTTTTATGCGATGCAATTCAGTAGCAGTTTAATTCTAGATTAAAACTCTACCATTAAACCCAGTGAACAAAAAAAAAAAAATGGAAGTAAGAATGAAAGGATAAGCCAATGACTACTGAATGAAAATAACTGAAGATATTCTCATTTTTCGTGTAAATAAAATAATAGTTATGCGGCAAGCATTTGTTGATTTCGCTTAATCTTTTACTTTTGGTTTTTTATTATTTCCTCCCTTCTTTCACATTCTATCTACTTTTGAATTATTAAAAACTGCACGACTCGTGTAAGGGAACGAGCGTGCAGACGAATTCGTAAAGAAACTTTTTTACAAAGGTCTCTGCTAATAATAATCAAGGTGACCATACTGCGGATGCGATAATGCTACTATTTGGACACCTAACGCTACTTGACTTTGTATGTAAACAAAAAAAAAGTCCGAAATTATTGATTACATTTCGCAACATAGTCGGGAATAAAAATATTTATATGGTTGCTGTTTACAAACCCCACATACAAATGGTACTCGTATTATCTGAACTTTTTTACTTAGCTGGACATGAAAAGTATTTAACAGGTTCGTGACACTTCACTCGATAAATGGTTTTAGAATTACGCAGACCTCTAAAGATATATAATAGTGCGGGTGGAAGATGGGTGTCTTTACATAAATGAAAAAATTCATTGCGTTATTGTTTGGGAATTTAGGTGAAAAGTAATTGCGTTTTGAGAATTAGCCAAAGTTTTGCAAAAATTTATTATATGTTTCAAGCACAAAAGTGAAGATACTTTACAAAATCCCAGGCTGGCTCTGCACATTAATATGTTAAAAACCAGGCACGCTCTCGTCGACTCATCATTCTGGATTAATATTATTCTTTAAAAAATGGTGGAGATCCGGACATCTCGTCTTGATGGCTTGATGTGCCCGCCCAAACGGCAAGACATTTTTCGAAACTCGACAAGAAATGCAACGAGCTTGACCTTGCTCACAATGTAGTCCTGATCTTGCTTCTTCCGACCATTATTTGTTTCGCTTACTCCTTTTACTCCCTTAGTGGTATAAAATCAACTTCGAGAAAAGGCCTGAAAATCGTTTGGGGTTCGGTTTAATCCCAAAATAACTTATAACAAAGAATATCTGTAGTGAAGTGAGGGCATAATGATTTTCCCAAAAAATTTTTCAGTTTTGACAAAAAGAAAGAAAGACCACGAACTTTTTCTTTAATGTAAATCTGTAGTTAAAGTTGTGAACCATATTAGTAGTGAAGCAGAAAAACATTTAAAGCAGTAAAGTAATTTTGTCTTCTGCTGTTAAAGTAATGCTTTCAACGTAAGATTGGTAAATAAATAGCTTTCGGTGCATTTATTAGAAGGAAAAATCGTTTTTAACCTAAATTGTTTGCTTGTCGATTGAGGAAAAGCAATTTGTAAACTTGAGTAATTTTAAAGAAACTGTTAATCAGGCGTAGTAACAAGTAACTTTTCACCCCGGAGTACACTTACGAAAAGAAAGTTGACTGAAGACCAGTCTGTCATTGCACTTTAATGGATAAATGTTGCTAAGAGATGTAAGATTCCGGATCAATTTTTAGCTATGCCCGCCTACTAATTGTTTTCAAGCCTTTAAAAACCGCCAAAAATCAAAAATTGAAACATGAAATGTATTTAATCGCATTTAAAATCAAAGGTCGAGAAATTGGGATCACTGAAATACTAATCAAAGAAATTAATGTCGATTCTTGCTAATTAGTAAAATCATGGTATCATCAATAAAAGCAACATTGGGCGGAAAAAAACTTAGATAACTAACGCAATAGCTTTTCCGCATAAGTAAAAGTATTCCGATTACCAGTCGACTGTGTACGGCCCTTCTAATTTGTGTGCGTGTACCTATTTTACTAAGTGGAATCTGTAGATGTGTTAGGATAAATTTACACATGAATATTTTATGAAGGAAAAGGAAAAACGGAATAAGTGTTTAACATAAAGGACTAAATTGTTTTCGAAGTAACGGAGTACATAACATAATAATGTTAAATATTTTCGTTTACCTTAATCTACTACTACACAGGCCAGAAGGAGGTGTCTCTCAGTTGATTGCCTGTAGAGGGCTTGTTGAGTTCATTAGCCTTAATTTCTTCTCTTATCTACAACAGGCAATGCGCTAATATTACAATATTTGGCAAGAATTTTCTTATTTAAATTTTAATGCAATTCATGTATAAAGTACAATATCTACGATTTTTCTTTCCTACTAGAGAAAACTGTGTGCATGCAATAATAAGGGATATATGCCAACAACATCAACAACTAAAAATCTATAGATACATAAATATATACTCTACGTATAGAGTACCGACAATCTTTTTATATTACTTTTAAAATTTACTACGCCAGCATATAATGGTATTGACTAGCGATTTAGAATATTTGCCGTACACTCGGAATGGCAGAGGAGAGCTATTAAATAAACGCATATCAATATATGTGAACTATATATGTATACATTGCAGAATTTTGATTAGATTCTGTTGTGCATTGAGAAGCACACAAAAATTTTTCGCACACCACGCTATGGATTAATACAAACAGACATGAATAGCGGTCGATGGTGCTGTATAACCGAAAACCGCAAAATTTTCAACACCCCAAACACAAACACAGTTATATCATTCACACACCTACATAATATATGTAATTCACTTAAAATCAGGTTTAACAACGCTTTTCTATATTCAATCTCTCGCTCGCTTTCGCTTGGCATATAGTTGAAGAGCGAAAAAAAAAAAAACGAAACCGAAATCGAAAATGATGTTGAAAAACTTTTTATGCACGCGACCTCTGCTGTGCATTATATCATACAAATGCCTATATGCCTGTACTTCGGTGTACATATGTTCAAGTGTATTAATATACACATAGATGTGTATGGATATGGTCGTAAAAAAAAAGAAGGTGCATGTTTTTAGTTACAACATTTATATGAAAAAACCTGGGTTATAACACTCGCATAACCTTAGTCAGTGTCAGGCCTGAAAAGCAACCAATCCAGGAACTTTTATTGAAAATTGTTAAATGCAACCGACGGGTGCAACCGAGCATATATGTGACGTAAACATTGGCATACAGAGGCTCCACTGAACTCTACAACACTGGCAGCGGCACAAACACAAAATCATCTCACTTACAACATACTGCGACCACAACGATATTATATCGTTTTATGTGTATGTATTATTTATATATAAGGGAAAGGGATTACCTCGTGCACACAACTTTGTATCCTTGCAATATCAGACATTATGGCGGTTATGCATTTTTAATACAAAAAAAAGAAAAATATAAAAAAAAGAAGGTAAGAATTTTATTTAGGTCTTAAGAAGAATCTCAGATACCCATCATCCCGGAAGCCGAATTTTTCGCTTGACCGACCCAGAGCATTAATGCACTGAATATTTGGGTCATGCGGACAACTACTCGTGTATGAAGTACATCCATTTCAAAACTGAAATGGGAACCAAAACCAAACGGTGAGTGCCATAATCTCAGCAATTGATTACAGCTTTTAGGGCGCGAGAAAGAAAGAACAAAAGCTGGTATAATCCTCCTTCCTTTTATCATGGTAATTATAAAAACTGAGAAAGCTAGTCAGGTGTGGTAGGCTTCTGATAAAGAGAACTCGAATAACGGAAAAAGCTTCTTTTTTTTTGGAAAATTTTAAGCTTATTTAACATTCTGGCAATTTTTCAGGTTTCCAACGTCTGACTATGAATATACAGATTAGGTCCATATTCCAAATTTACGAAAACGATCTTCAGGGATATATCAGACTTCTTATTAGGGCTTTCGTCCAAAGATGAATCGTCTACGGTAAATTTATTTAATTATTTATTTTATTTATTCATGGGGCGACGTTTAGTGCATACATTCAGGCGTTGCACATACAACGATAAGAGTAGTACACCGCGATGGTAGCTATAAAACTTTAACGTGTAGATCGATTTTCTTGTTTTTCATTTGGCAACCGTTGTAGGTTCGTTCAATATGGCTGAAATGCTTGTTATCGCGACACGCACATATTTCGATGTGTTCATGCACATTATGCATGCATGTGTAGAACAATGATTTGCATTGTTAGCAAATGTAAATAGAGATAAAATGCATTAGATTGTATTAAATAAAAAAAATTGTTTGGTAGCCACCAACAGAAAAAAAATAATAATCCATGAACGTTTGCGACGTTCAAAGACCCAGCAAAAATACATTTTCAATGAAAATAGAAATCTTTGATTATTTGGTGTCGATCGTTTGTCAGTTCCTTTAGAGTTTATTCAATAGAAAGACTACTAAAACAGTTTTGCTTCACTTTCAAACTTGAAAAAGAACGTCGACGATACGTTCGTAATCACAATAGAAATAGAAGACCAATACAATAAGAAAATCTAAAGACTAAACTTTAAAGAATTTTCTACAGAGACTAGTCGATATGTATTTTGAATAGTTTCCAGTGTTAACAGCCTCGGATGTTTAAAAAAAATCGATTATCGTCTTAAACAAACCTACACATTAATGGGACGCGTTATTGTCAACAGTGCATAGTTAATATTCATCTTAAGGCGTTCACACATATGGTGCATGTTTGCAATGTGAATATCGAATAAATGCCTATGTGCGAGAACAGGACTATACTATAAGGACGACTATTGCATATATATATGCTTGCTTTTCCACGTCTCCTTTCGGGATTAAAAATGATTCTTCCATATATTTCTTATAGACGAGCAGCAAGTCTCAACTTTACCCTTAGCTTAGGGACCGCTATATCAAGAAGCATAAAGCTGTTAGTCTAGTTTTTATATCACATGTGGATAGCAAGAAAATCTCACAATAAATTTTAATCGTTTCAAAGAAATTGCAGTTCGCGTGTATGTTGAAGTGGCGCAAAAGTATAACGCCATTTTAAGGAAATTTTATGGTCGGAGAAAATTTTGGAAAGAGTACAGGGTTTCTCTCTCTCTTTGTTTACTTCCACTCATAGTCATTTTTGCAAATTTGCAGAAATGGTCACAAAAAACTTTGCTTCATCTCAGACCTATGTTTATATGAAAGTAACTCGCAAATCGGGTGAATAATTAAACTCTCTGTTGACGATCAAGAACTTTTCGATTTTAATAGGACACCAAGCTATGACATTCTGCTAAAATACTTTGACCGAAATTGAAATTTTGCACCTTCGAAACAAATTGAGGTAAAGAAAACCTTCCTAGGGTTTTAAGACCTACTAAGGGTTTTAAGATAAAAAAAAGGGTAATATTTCCAAAAATGAATGGTCGGATGTGGCAGAACATGAAAGGAGAAAACACAGAAGGGACAATAACCAAACCAACTATGTTATATGCTTCCATTATTTCAATTAAATTTATATGCGATCACTAGCAAGTAACAATAACTTAAATAAAATTGATTTTACTTTGACGCCTTTAAAAAGCTTGATTTATGGCATGCTTTCTAAACGCCTGAACTCAATCAATTAGACCTTCAGTTAACTTCGCCATAATTTTGGAACCCAGAGTTTATTACTGTTAGTTGAAACTCGGGCAATATCTTTGGCGTTATCAACACATAAACAACATGATAATGTGCAAGAAGAGTTTATAAGCTACACTTTGCTCCAAAAAAAAAAAGAATTTAAACTTGCAACAATTTATTGTGAGCTCGATGCGAGGCAATGAAACAAAAGGCAAAGAAAAAAACTCGCGTTTTTTGTAAAGGTGAGTCAAAAATGCGTTTTCAAATGATGAAAGCTAATCAATTAATCATAACCGCTACCAGGCTCTCTTCTGATTCGTGATAAATCAAAGCATAAGTTTGAACAGCATTTTTAGGTGTCACAAGCTGCTTATAGCTTGTCCATTAAACCGCATTCATCATGCACTCGTGGATTGTACTGCGGGATAAGTCTTCAAGACCATCAATTTTTTTCAACAGTTGAACCGATCTGGTGTTTTTAGGAGAGGACTTAGTGTTGACTCTTTGTTCAGAAACATATTGACAGATACAAAGCTGTAGTTTGTAGAGATCCGATTGTCACATACTATGAATGGAACGCTAAGAAAAAGGTGCGTTTCCATTGTAATCAACCGTGGAGAGGCCGCGTCACCGTGTGGGTATTTCGAAAAAGTACTGTGTGCATTCTTTACTCATGGCGTTCGTAATACTCAGAAATATTCATCAAAGAACCCCATGAACTGTACGCATAGTCTCAACCAATATGAAATTCCGGGCAGCTTTACAATTACGCTCACAGAAAAAAGAAAAGAAAACGAAAAATCTTCTTAAAGGAAAGAAACTACGCAGAATGACTTCATGCTAGTTTCCATTCTACCGTTTGCTTATAGATGAGAATTCTTTATTCTCTGTTCTTGACCTCATTAATTCACCGCGCAATACTTTACTAAAAGGCTGCTAAACTTTTCTTAAGAAATTTGCTTATCTTTGTTTCTTCTAGAAGAAGATAAGTAAATATATATCGAAATCTTTATGCGCAACCTACACATTGAGGGCCATCTACCGGCAAATAAATGAAAGTGTTGAAAACCTATTTCCTAATATACTCGATGATACTTTTCAGTAACAATCTTTTTTCACTATATTTCCAATTGTTTAAGTGGAAGCACTTACTTAAGAAAGAGTTCTTTCTACCTTATGAAATGCTATAGCAGTTGTCGATTTATCTGTCATTATTATTACTTTAATTCAATTGAAGATAAATTATACCAAAATCTTTGGTTTGCAGCTTAAGTAAGCAAAAAGAAATAGAGAGAAATTTTCAAAGCTATTTATTGAGCAATTTCAGACATTCATTTCAACAACTGATTGCTTTCGCTTAATTGATGTTTTTTATCTTTTAAAATTAAAGAGGCTTTTTTGTTCATAGAGGACAAATCCGACGATATGCAACAAAAAATGTGTTTAAAAAAAAAGTTTAGATATGCGGATGAATGAAACACCTAAAAGGACTTGAGATGGGTCCGCCTTCCAGACATACTTTCTGAATCGATATAAGCTTGTCTACCCGTCTGTTCGTTTTGTATTGTTGAGATATTTCGATGAAAATTGGTACACACTGGCGTGTTTCGCGTTATTGCGACAAGTCGTCGGTACTTAATGCTTGGCTGCGGCCAATTACAGTGTTTTACTTGCTTTTCAAATAAATATATTTGAGTCATTTTGAAAATCAATAATAGCCTCTCTTTCTCTCTTAAAGAATTTGTATGTAGTGTAGAAGACACTTTGTTCCCCATTTTTAAATGCATTTCGTATGCTTTCGCTTTATGCCACAACTCGCTTTATCAATATAAATAGTAATAAAAGCCAATTATATGGCAACTTAAGTAGCAATTAAACGCGAATTACAAAAAAGGGAAAGCGAAACATTTATTTAATTTGACCTTAAATCCACAGCAGTTAAAATATTAAATCCTTTTATAAAGTACTTTCACCATTTATTGCTTACTTGCTTCTTTTTTTTTATTTTGCACAGTTTCAAGTCATAGACAGAGAGCCAGCTATATTTGAAAGGATGGAAGGCTGACTGTAAACCCACCTACTGTGTTAAAGACGACGCCAACAAATATAATAACAACGTGTGTGTATACACATGTATGGAGCTGCGGGTGTATATGTCAGTCTGATAGTCAAGAACTTTCACTATGCAATGAGAGGAGACCCTATTATTATGTGGTCGGGTATATATGTATGCAAATGGTTTTGTAGAGTGTGTGCCAGTAGCCCCATTTTACGAAGAGCATTTAATTTCCTATTATTTGAAATGCAACTCGTTAGCTTAGTTTATTGTCACCATACCGTTGCCATAACGATGCAGCTGCTAAGCTGGGCACAATTTGAATGGCAGAAAACAATCTCTAAAAACCATTGGTGTTCACTTGTAATAGTAGTAGTAATAGTAACCGTGCCACTGATAGTATTAGCAGTAGTAGTCGTAGTAGTAGTATTAGTAGCAGTTGCGAAAACAGACAAATACACCAGGCGAGCCACTGTGTAACATTCAACGATCATTCCAGGTAGCTACCAACAATGTATTGTAAATGTTGTGTTCAAAAAAAAAAAAAAAACGAAATCTGTATGCAAATAAATATAAGTATGTGTGTTAAGACATGATGACGCTTTGGCTGAAACCCTATTTTATGTAAATTAAAAATACGTCGAGAGATACGGATATTTAACTGCATTCATCCTATGGAAGAAATATTTAAATAAACGCATACAAAGCCACATACATACGCATATACAGACTTACATCGCGGTACTAAGGCAATGTTAAATAAATATACTTATAGAAACAAATGAGCGCGCGCGTACACTTGTCTGTGTTTCCATACGCGTACGTTTGTGCCTGTTCATGTATATGGTCTTAATAAAAGTAAATGCTTTTGAGTATATATATATGACTGTAAATATGTTTAGAAATCTAGTTTACGTTATATTCATTTCGTGCTTTTCGCAATTCTCTCTCTTCCCCTTTATTCACCGAGTAAAGCCCATTGTTTTGTTGTCGTTGTTATTTGCATGCGCTGGTCGTATTTGTCCTTTACTTTTTTTTATAAACTAGCAATTTATAAAAATAAAAAAAAAATAAAAAAAAGTAAGAAAGAAAGACGCAAGAAAGAAAGAAAAGCAAAAAGAATTCCCTTTAGAAAAGTGTGTCATTTAAAGTTGCGGCTAACACAGCATCTAATCCAAAAGTTATTAAAAAATAAAGTAAATAAGAAGAAAATAAAACGAAATGAAATGAAACCAAGTAAAGTTTCGCCTTCGAGCGCAACACTTGAATATTCATTATTACGATTTTGAATACATCTTATGTCCAAATTCAATTTATTGCTTGTCCCAAAAGTAGATCAATGCAAAGAGTTACGACAAACACTTACGTAAAGTGCTCTACTTATGCAAAATACAACAACACTTGGATTTTTTAAATTAAGTTCATTGCTTAATAAATATTAAAATCGCAAGAAATCACGTTTTGGATAACTTTATCCCCATATCGATTATTTAATATACATTTAATTGAAAAAGAAGTGCGCTACAACTGTTGGACGCATAAACTAGCTGTAAGAGAGGGAGTATAGGTAGTGCTGTATGGTGATGAATAAAGCCCAGACTATTCTATTGCAAAGTACTATGAGAAAGCTATAGGCATCTGTGCAACTAATCGCACTAAGGTGCACAAGGAGTAGTGTTTTGGACGCAATTTATGGGAAACATTACTTTTCTCGCTTACTTCCAAGGGTAATGTTAAATCCTTACGAGTGACGAATGATTGGAAAATTACGTGGGGAATGGGAGAAGTAGCAGTAAACGTTGGACAATGCTTCCATTAATCTATTCATTCATTTTCTGGAACAAAATAGTATAGCCAGCGTTCCATTAATCTGTGCATTTATTTTGCTCTAAAATAAATACTTTTTCGACCACAAAAAAAGAACGGACCGAAGCAAATCCTTCTTCCAAAAGATTAAAGTGAGTTTAGAAATTTCAAAATGTTCCCTAAAGTTGCAATATCGCATGGTAATGATCGATCCATGCGCAAGTGGAAACACTGTGGAAGTGTTTAGTTTCAATAGAGAGACGTAACAGTTGTTACGTAAAACATCAGTGAAATTAACGGAAAAAATATGTACTTTTTGCAAAACTTTAATGGGTCACTGCACTATAAGCTTAGCAATCTCTTCTGTTTTCCTTTCCTGTACAAGTTACGCAACGAAGACGTATAGGCAAAAAATTGCCATTTTGTTTTATTCTACCTTTTTTGAAATTTATTTTTCTCTCGAAATAAATATTTATTTTTTTACGTTATTTAAAAATGTTATTAAAAACAATTCTTTTTTTTTTCGTAAACATTCATTAAGAGCGATAGCCTATTTTTCATTTTATATTTTAAAATGCGTGCATATATATAACACATATGATGGTCTCTGAACGAAATTCCTTTTTATCCGTTATGTGCAGGCTGGCATTCATTTTAATTTGATCAATTTTAATTAACTTTAACCATCGTTCGATATTAACCGTTACAGGGTAAATTATTTATAATTCTCACTCATTAAATAATATTGAAAAATATCCATGCATGGGCGCAAACATATCAATTCATTAATCGCATTCTGCCGAGCGCCATCCTGCCTCGCCATAGAAAAGTAAAGAGAAATTAAATAATAAATTTAATTTAATTGATTGAGCCTGATTTTAAAAATTCTTGACATTTTTAAGTTTTAAGCCGAAACTATTTATTAAATATATACTCATCAATATTTATTTAAGTAAATTATTCTCATCGAATACGCAATAAGGGAGATTTTATTTATACAGTTTTTAATTACACATCAACATACCTCTCCTTCTACATAATTGCTCTTTCTATTGTATATCGTCATCAAATAGTATTCACAAAAAAGATCGCCATCTGCAAAAGATGGCTCTGATCCACAAATTCTTGGCATAGAATTTTGAAATTGAAGAAAACTTGAGCAGCGTAGATAGAATATGAAGAATTTCAATTGTCGCTTTTTTCACTTTCACTTTTCTTTCAAGTGAAATTTGGCGCCACATCGATTCTCATCAATCAAATCCCAATAATTCTCACACAGCTGCTCTACTGTTCTTTCTCATTCTTGCTTTTTCTCTTTGTTTTTCTGCTGTTCGGCTTGTTTGCCTTCTATACTATTCTTTCCTTTCTTCTGGTCTTCCCTCTTCGTCACTCTTAATCTAATCTCTTATCCTTTCTTATATTGTCTGTCTTTCCAACCTTCTTCTATACTGCCCCCTTTTTCCGCAACTTTCTTCTTGTTTGTTATTCCCCAACACCACTTGTTGTAGCAGCTTAAGTTAAATTTATGCGGTAATCGTAACACTCAAACACACTCACCTTCTATTAAACCGATTGATTCTGAATCATTTTCTGAATTTGTCTGTCCGTCTGATGTCTCTCCATGTAAATTTCGGTTCAAGTTATAGGTTGCAATTTTGTAGATATTCTAATGAAAATACTGGTCTGTTTGACTTGACGGTATTGAAAAAAATTGTCAAGAATATAAAATAAATACATATTCCATGACAATTGATACACTGACGCACTTTGATCCAAGGACGAACTCTATTGAAAATGGTTTGGGTCGGTACACTTTTTCGACCACCGCCATATTTTGAAAAGCCATTATATGGAAAGAAAGTGCAATTTTCAAAATTATTGGGCCAAACTCGCATTTCGATATTCTAAATAGTTATGAAAAATTGGAGCAAACCCCCTCCCATGTAACCGTTCACACGAAAATTGAATCTATTTTTAATATTTCATAGTGAAAATTGGTTTATAATAAAAAATTAACAAAGAACTCCATCTCGTCGAATTTGGACCATGTAGATCTACTTTTTAGGCACCACCATATATAAAGTATCTCAAGAAATATAAACCTTTGTATACTAAAAGGTGTAATTGCTAATGTTTTGCGATGAAAATTTGGTAGTAATTTAATATAAAATTTAAGTGGATTAAATTTGAATCACATAGGTCTATATCTTGGACTCCACTCCATTTCGATTTCCTCATCAAAAAGCTGCAATTTTTAATATTTTACCATGAAAAGCGACTCATAGTGGCAATTTAGCACAAAAAATTATTGAAAGGAACTTTGAATCACATAGATCTACTTTTTAGACCCTAACGTATATAGACTTCATCATGAAACGAAACCATTATAAGGAAAAAAAGTCGAAATTCTAAGTTTTTATGGCTGAAATTGAAAAATAAGAAAATTTTAGAAAGTAAATTAAGTTCACTAAATGTGAATCACACCATGTGGTGTTTTGGGAATTCTCCAATATGCGGGCTTTCATGAAAAGTATGTGTTCACATGGAAACAAACCGTATTTTTTCGGCATGTTATGGCCAAAAACGAGTGAATAACTGTACTAGGCAAAGCGATGTAGGGTAATTAATGAATGGCCTTGCCCGATTATAATATTCTTACATTTATTTTGATAGGATTTTTTTGTTTTTATCCAGCCAAAATCACTCGGCATACTTTTCGCTTCTTTCATCTGTTCCCGTAATCAAAGCCAATAAAAACTTCTTTTAGTACAAACTGTGAAATGTCGGCTTTAAATTTTGCCACCAAATCATTGCAATACTCCGTTCCTTGATATCCGAAAGACCACTACACCTGTTTACACAGTTAAGCAAGAGGTAGATCTAGAAGTTATCCGAAAGTTATCCGAAAGCTATAATAAAGAAAAAGTCACTTTTTTGAACTGATAGATCAAGTGGGAGCAAGCAGAAGCCCAGCTGAGTTCATTGTAGTTGGGATATTGTCTTTATGGTTACTTTTTTCTGGAAATAGCCCTTGACTATTTTACGAAATGTTAAGTAAAGAACAAAACAAAAGAAATGTTTCCACGTCATGGAAGATGAGTTGAAAAGCAAATTTCATTCATTATTATAAGATCAAGAGCACACTTTATTATTAAATTCATTTTTGGGAGGTGCTTGATGAAGGTGATCGATTGCCTTAATTAAACTATAAATATTTTTAGTTTTACCGAATATGTTTACCACCATAACAATAAAAAGAAAACTATTTTTCAATTTTATTCCTATAAATAAATGTTTCTAAAAAAGAGAAAAAAAACGTGTTTTTTTTTTTTACGTTACGAGGAACATCACAATTTTTTGTTAGCTCTCATGCATGTATCGTATGAACTTTATTCAGTTGCTGTTGTTTGCATGTGAGTAAAGTTTTCAGGTATTTTCATTTACGCTCTATGCATCCATCAAACAGTACACACATGAACATGTAACGTTTTTATAAAGTGGCATTTTCAACGGCTAGAGATGCCTT
Organism: Glossina morsitans morsitans; assembly: GCA_001077435.1. NCBI lineage: Eukaryota > Metazoa > Arthropoda > Insecta > Diptera > Glossinidae > Glossina > Glossina morsitans. The sequence continues at coordinate 25,809 of CCAG010022303.1, forward strand.
CATTGTCGTCGTCATCAGCGAGAATAAGAACGATGTGAATAATGAACAGAAATTTTATCAGCAAAGCAAACACATTTACTTAACTATCAATCACGCGCCGGTACTGAACAACGCAAAACGAATGATGAAATTTCAGTGAGCGATAAAGAGGAAGGGAGGAGCACTTCAAAAGAATAACTGGCCGAATTAAGAAGATGAACGGTTTTTTTGCCTGTTCTTTGCAATTTGGTTTTTTTTCTTTTTTTTTCTTTTCTTTTAGATACCTGAGTATGAACAGGTGAAAAAGGCCTCGGAAAAGATGACCAGACATACGAGTAAATCAAACAAAGAATCGAACAAAGATAAGTGTGTACGCATACATACGTATTGGAAACATACCTGGCACCGAATACGGGGAAGGATTCGGTGATGGCAGCCAATATGCAGAGTTTATTGACGGATATGGTTTATACGAAGGTAATAATGTTAACGTAGTTGCGCCAGACGTTTTGGTTAACGTTGATAGTGACGAGGATGAAATCAATGCAGCCA